>OZ018387.1:9971927-10055620 GCA_963969525.1 Ontholestes murinus | reverse complement strand
TTGGACACATTATAAGAAACAAAATCAAATACCACCTTTCAAAATCTATTCACCAAAGGAAAGTCTGTGGTAAAAGAGGATCAGGAAGAAGAAGAAGAATATCATGGCTTCAAAACTTAAAAACATGGTTCCCAAAAACCATCACCGAACTATTCAGAGCAGCCGTGAACAAAGTAATCATATCCAGGATGGTCGTCAATATTCGGAAAAATAAGAAGATTCGTATTTGTGATAAAGCAATTTCACTAAAATCAGATTGTTCAGGTCAAATCGATGACCATAATTCTTACCACAAACTGACTGTTTAGATCAAACTAATTGATAACAATAACCATCACGAAAAATCTGTCAAAGCCGTTAAAATTCTTGTTCGTTGCCATATCCGAAAATATAAGTAAAATTTTACCAATTGTTATCAAATGTTGAGATATTATCAACCGAATCTTCTAGCTGTAAGGAGATCTCATAAGAAAATTACGATTCATGCAGCTGCTTAGTTAAATCTTACAAACCAAAGCTTTGTGGTTATAAATTATTTTTAACAAAATTCAATTTATAAATTCGATTGAGCAAAATTTAGTAATTTATGAAAAAAATAATCAAATTTATTACATTCGACTTTGACAAGCCTCTCTTTAAGCGATGTTTTCACCAGCAAAATTGTTCGATATGGACAGGAACAGATGGTAATCACTTGGTTTCAGGTCCCAACCTAATTTCAGAAACTTCTGGCGAGTCACTATCGATGTGTATGACCTAGCGTTGTCCTGATGGAACACAATTCCTCTCGTATTGGCCAAAGCTTGGCGCTTCTGGGCGATTGCTTTCTTCAGACAGTCCAATTGTTGACAATACTATTCCGAGTTAAGAATTTTGTCATAGGGGAGCAGCCCATAGTGGATAATTCTTTGCCAATCCCACCAAACACAGCAAAACCTTCCTAGCTAGCCCACTCGGCTCGCCACGATTCGACCACGACCGTTTTCACTTCAGGTTATCTAAGTGTTCTACTTTTCATCACCAGTCACCAACCGCTTCAAAAATGGGTCGATTTTGTTGCGATTCAGCAGCGGATGGAAATTCGGTCCATGAGGTTTATTTGCACCCATACATCAAGCTTCTTTTATTAATCCAACCTTATTCAAACGATTCCAAACGTTTTCTTGTGCAATATTTATGTTAGCTCTTGAGCAATCGAAACAGTGCTGGATGATCGGACGCGAAAATGTCCATGATATTATTGATATTCAATTGGTCTTCAAGTGCATGGTGCAGTTTTGACATCGAAATTACCGGAGTTGAATCGATGAAACCAAAATTGTGCGTGCTTAGTTGTTACAGTATCAGAACCATAAACACTATTCACATTTTCAGCTCACATGTCTGCGTTTTCGCCTATATCGAAGACAAATTGTAAAATATAACGAGTTTTCTCTTTGTTAGTGTCCATGGTTGACACGCACTCAAACAAAACTGAGTTAACTAATCACAAAACCGTCACAATTTTTCTTAAGTACGAAATCTTATCTTTCTAACGCCATCTTGTAGAACTCGATCGGACTTATACAACGAGGGGTACAGATAACTAACTAAAGTCATCTATAGGAAAAATAATGGATTTCTTTGTACTACACCTTTTATTTGGCGTAAAAAATATTTTGTATTCACTCAAAAACTTTTCAACGTTAATTTAAATTCTGGAAATATTTCTTATATTTTTGTCAAATTTAAATTTAGGAATATTTATTTAGTAAATGTTTTTTAACAACTGTTTTTTGTGATCAAATTATAAGCTCTTTTTTATGTTGAAAGTCAAATATATTTTTAAGAATTTAAAATTATTTCTGGTAAAATTTTTAACTGTTTTTAAAATATATTTTTTGAAGATCCATGAATAATAAATACTTTTCAAACTGTTTTTTCATATTGTTTTTGTTCAAGCTTTCAACTGACAAATTTGAATTGTCTCTTCTTACAAATTTTCAATTGTTTTTTCCTTTAATTACCATTTATTTTGAAATTTTTGTAAACCAATTTGAATTGTTTTTAATTTGGAAAATTTCTACTATTTTCAAACAAGCTTAATTTTTTAAATTTTTAAACAGCTATTTCTTTAGGAATTTGAAATACACAAATCAGATTCTACTTGTTTTCTTTTTAATATTTTTTGGGTAATTTGGTATTTGTTTAAACTGTTTCTAATGTTTTCGATGAGTTTTCAAAAAGTGTTTTATTTAATGTTAAAACTCTTTCTGTGCTTGATGTTTTTGTTAGTAGTTTCTTGAAACGTTTCAAGTTATAACGATCATTCTCAAATTATCTCAATTATCATCTTTTTTAACCAAAATTACTTTTTACCAGCTTCTCAAGTGGTTTTTATAAAATTTGAATGTTTTTCTTTTTTAAGCAAATTATATATATTATATTTTTTAATCTTAAACTCTTTTCACAGCATTTTCATTTCTTTAGAAATTTTCAATTGTTTACTTTTTGGAAAATAAAATATAGTTTAACAAAAATTCAAATGTTTTTTTGGGTTTTTTTTAATTTTTAAACAAATTTCAATTGATTACTCTTTTTGATAAAATTTCAATGCTTTCCAAAAATTTTATCTGGTTTTGTAGGATTTTAAGGAAACTATTTTTCTTTTGCTAAAATTTATAGCTTAAATAAAATTCTAAACTGTTTTTTCAACTGTTTTTCTTACCAACAATTGTTTATTCTTTGAAGCAAAATTATGATTTTTTTACAACTGTTTTTAAAGAAAGAAAATGCTCAGTTTTTCTTAATTTTCAAGCAAAAATTTCAAGCAAATACCGCTTTTTCATAATTTTGGGTGAAATTAAAAAAAAAATTGTAACTAAGAAATAATATTCATTCTCCATCGTTCTTTTATCAATTGTTTTTCTTTTAAAATATTTAAAATATTTTTAAGCAATTTTAAATTGTTTTTTTTTTCAGGTGTTATAAAGTTTTCCGGCTGATTTTTCTCAGGTAATTTTTATAACTGTTTTTGAGCAAAATCAAAAATGTTTCTAGAATGGCAGTTTTTATTTTCAATTAGTTTTAACTTTGAATTTAACTGTTTTTTTTCTTTAAATAAATTGTTTCTTATTTAAAAAAAAGAAAATATTTAAGTTTTTTGTTAAAATATAAACTATTTTTAGAAAAATATTATATTGGTTTTTTCTTAGTTTTCATTTTTTCAATAATATTACATTTGTCAAATTTTAAGCAAAATTACTTTTTTTAAAAGCTTGTCATCAAATGGGTTTCAAAAAATTTAAACTGATTTTTATCAATTGCTTTTCTTTTGGAAATAATCCACTGTAAATTTTAGATAACATCAACTTTTTTAAGCAAAATTTTAACGATTTTCAAAATTTTTATCTATTATTTTTTATGAATGTTTTTCTTTGTTGCTAAAAATTTGTAGCCTAAATGAGTTTCTAAACTTTTTTCAACTGCTTTTCTTAACAACAATTGTTTATTATTTAAAGCAAAAATATTATATTTTTACAACTGGTTTTAAACGAGTTTTTCTTAGTTTTCAAGCAAAAAAAATGAAGCATTGTTTTTTAAGATAGAGGGTTTCATTTGTTTTTGGTGAAATTAAAGCTAATTTTTAGCAAATTTAAATTTATACACTTTTATCGATTATCAAAATCAGTCAGTTCTTCTTAAAAAAATTAATTACTTATTTCTGAAAAAATTCCAATTTCCAAACTTTATTAAGGTTTGTTTATAGAAAGGCACTTGGTTGGTTTGGTTGGTTTCACAACCTTTCTATAAAAAAACCTTAATATTAAAAATGTTTCACCACGTGATAAACGAGAATCAAATTCAACAAAAATTCCAAACTCTATTTATTAAATAAAGAGAATGATTGCAACCATTACTCATACTTACACTGAATTGGAAAATTGCCTATGTTTTATTGTATTATTTTATTACTTATGCACTCTCTGTATGACCTTTCATTGGTTTTTATATTTTCTATATTGTAACATACGTGAAAGGAATAATTGATAGGGCTATTGTTAAGTATTTCAAAAACAAAATTTTCATTGTATTTCCATCAAATTTTAACTGTTTACAGTATTTTTAGGATTTTAACAATTTTTTAGGAGAAGCAGATTGTTTTTTTGTTGAATGTTTTCTGGGTGACCATTTTTAACAAATTTTATTTTATTTTAAAATATTTTAAGCCATTTTTAATAAAATTTTCTTTTTTTTCTTTAAGCATTGAACATTTAAGTTGTCAACTAATTTTTCTTATTACAAATTCAATTGTTTTTTTTTTTGTAGATTTACAAGTTTGAACACTTTTCAATTTTCAAACAAATTTTAAAGTATTTTTTTTTTAGATTTTAACAGATTTAAAAAAAAGCTTGTTTTTTTAGAATTTTTTCTAGCTGATTGTTTTTTTGGTAAAATTCAATTGTTTTTAGACAAGTTTTAAAATTATTTTATGATCGCCATTTTCAACTGTTTTTACAAGTTTTCAATGGTTTTTTAAATCAATATTTTCTGTAATTATTTAAATTTCTTTGATTTTAAATGATAAAATGTAATATTTCTTTAGAAAATAGTTTACAATTGTTTTTGCAAAATTAAAAACAACTTTTAAAACAAATTTCAACTTAATTTTTTTTTGTTGGGAACAAATTTAGAACTGTTTTTTATCATTGCAAAAAATTTTTATTACCAAATTCCAGTTATTTTTTTTTTGTGATAAAACTACAAGATTAAAATGTAGAATTTCAAGCAATTTTTAATGGTTTTTGGTGAAATTTTCAACTATTCTTAGGCGAATATAAATTGAAAAATTGTTAGGGATATTACTCTGCAAATTTTCAACTGTTTTATCGCAGAATTTTAAAGAAATTTTGAATTTTTTAAGGAAATTCAAGTCTAACGGTTTTCACAGTAAATTTAAATTGTTTATGTTTACAATTTTTTTACTATATAAAATACCTTTTACTTTAATGTTGGCAAATTAATGTTTTACAAAAATACAATTTATCTTGCAGTAAAGGTCACAGCAACTTTCTCCACTCATTTTATTTGTTATTTATTTTTTTTAAATCAATTATTTTTTGGTAAGATTTCAATTCGTTTGAAGCAAATTTAAACCATTAAAAAAAAAATTCAACAGGTTCCTAATAGAAAAGTGTTTTTCTGCTAAAATTTTAATTCTTTCTCAGATTTTTAATATATTTCTCTAGTTTTTTTTGAGAGAGATAAACATCTTTAATGAAGATACTATTACAATAATAATAATAATAATAATAATAATACGACATAACAATTTTTATGCTGCTCAGTTTCTTCTTCTTTATTGGCCATCTCTTTCTGCCCTTTTTTACTGTTTTTTGGCAAAATAAAATTTACTAAAAATCAACAATAAATATTTTTTTAAAATCGAAACATTCAAATGGTTCTTAACAATTTAATTTAATTTTTAAAGCACACTTTTCTTGCAGTAAACATTTGCTAATGTTTTACTGTTAGAAGGGTAAGGTAGATAACCCACCCACCCCAAACACATATAACTTTAATAATACACACCGTTTTAAATTATTATTACTATATAAAGTTTAAATCATAATAAAATCAGTGTTTATAATGCTGCAATTAATTAATTGTAAATGTAGGGTGGGGCGTTGGCACCTATCCCACCCTCCAATTAACAAAATATTCCTTCTACGTCAACTTTATATGCCAGGTGTGTTTGACCGTTTTTTGCGTAACGTGCTTATTCTCTGCTCATAATTGATTCGCACAGGTAAACGACAGATTGTAATTTATTATCGTGTTACACTAATTGAGTTCAACTCGAGGGTGATTAAATCGGTATCGATTGGGTTTCAAGCTGTGGCCATCGATGCGTGCTTTATTTTTTGTTTGTTGACATCGGCACATCCTGACTACGGTGCTTGACAGTCTTGAATTGAATTAAATATTAATTCTAAATTATTTATTAAAATCGATTTTAGAAACAACGTGTTTGTAATATAATTCAATCTAGTATTATTGAATAAATTATTACTTCTTAATTATGCTAATTATAATATTTTAAATACTACCAGATAAAAGAATATTAATTTCAGACTAGTGAAATAATATTTCACTTTAATTTGATAATTTAATCAATAATGACACTGAATATTTTTGTAATAATCTTTAATTCAGCAACTTGTATTTTTGTTTGTTTGTTTCGTTAATCTTGAAAATAATTCATGTGGTTTATTTCTGGCGGATCATAAATCGACAACGCGTTCGAAACTGCTTAGATTTATATTGGAGAGGCTTGCCAACCGGCACCTTTATTAATTGGCAAGTGGAGTTACAAATTTAATGCACGGGGATAGGTGAATCAGACGGATTACAGACCGTTCCCGTTTTCACGAGTTGTTTCAAATAATAGATACGGACGTGCACGTTCTGGCAAATGTTTGGGAAGCGATTTGGTTTTTGGCCAAGATGACCGGACGCCAGTATCATTTTTAATAAGTGCCGTGCATTCTATAAATTTGCACCATTGTCCGTCTAGAAGGTTAAAGACTTAATTTTAGATATTGTGTTTTGTATGAAAACATTGTAATACAAGATAATTAAAGAAAAGAAGTTTAGATTTTGAAATTTAATTGTATATTTAATATATATAAATACAATAAAATTTTGAAATCTAAAGAATTTCTTGGAAGTGTCTTGTATTAGAATGTTTTCAGACAAAACTAAATATCTAAAATTAAGTTTTTACGTCAAAAATTCAAGAGGTTACTCCCTAGACTATTCTAAGAATATTTTGTTCTTTGATGACTTTTGAAAATCCGCTTTGTTTCGAAGATAGAGGGCTAACAAAATTTTTGATATTTTTATAATTATTAATGTAGTGTAAAAATATATTTTACAGATTAAATTTTTTAATATGTTTAATATTTTTTTGCAATTTTATCCAATGTTTGCAAAAGATATTTTTTGATTAGATTGATTTTTTTATTATTGAAATATAACACTGAATGAGTAGTTCATTTCAGACAGAAGACCAAAGATAAATAAATATAAGTGACAATCTAATAGTGTCAAAACCTTCATAACCAAACAATCAGAATTTCAGTCTATCATAAAATTTAGTGCACCTTCGACCTAGTTTGTATTATTATATAGAAATTTTTTCTGAGAAATCTGTTTTGTAATTTTATTTCATAATCTATCACGTAATTTTTATAAACGGTTAAGATAACACGGTAAACTATGTTTGGGTCAATATTTCTTAAACTGAGAACAGATAACGTAATCCGAATTTACACTCAATAATATTAAATTTATTGATATAAACATGCAGTTTCTAATTAATTAACTTTATAAGTATTAATTTCGTGATGCATCTTGAATCATTTGATTAAACATATTAAAGCTCTTTACGTTAAAAACGAAAATTTTTATAAATCAATAACAAGATAAATTGTGGTACAAAAATTTAAATTCGTCACATTTAGTTTATTAAATGAACTACAAAGTAGTAAGGCTCACAATTATCATCTTTATCACAACAATGCGTCTTACTAAGACTACAAAATAAAGCATTTGTGAAACAATTTTTTCACTGGCTAATACCAAAAATAAGTATAATATATTTGGAACCTAATAATAAAATAAAAATATTGATGTGATGCCATCGTGGAGCTCCCTCCAATTTTATTTAGGATATATAAAGGGTTTTATGACATATTTTTATACTTATCGACGTTCTATTTTGCGGAGGAAATATAACGATTAATCATCTTATATGATGAAATATAAATTTTCCAAAACGCCAGCTTGCAGCGGAATTAGCGTTAGCAAAAGTGAAGGGTGGATGATACCGGTTATGCATGGAAATTTCAGTCATCGCAAGGGATAGAAAAAATCGGTGACGCAACCTCAGGACACTTTTTGCATTAAGCGAAAATATATTAAACACATTAAAAAGAAATAAATTTAATCGCGCTTTAAAGTTAAAATAAATAAATTTAAAGAGCTTCTTTCCTGTTTGACTTGTGTAGAACTTTTTGTTTCGTCCACCAATAAAGATTATTATTATTATTATTAAAGTAATTAGACGATCATTTAATGTAGGATTTGTAAGATTTAATGAAATAATGTAATTTTGGCTCTTGAAAATACCAATAACAATAGGTATTTATTTATGAAATAATAAAATAATAAAATTAAAGTGTTTAAAAGCTTATTAGATAAGGTTAAATCATTAAATCTTAAATTGGTGATTGGTGGAGAGATTAACTGATCATCAAAGAAATTGATATTTTAGACAAAGATCTTAACGACTATTGATTTGTTAACCTGTAACTCTAACAACGATTGGGCGAAAGATTGAATGTGCAATGGAATCAAGTAATCTTTAATCTCAATCTCAATTTGGTTTATTATGGAATAATAGTAAATTGTTTAAAAAATTTGATGGAGAAAGATACAAGTTGCAATTTTCACTGAAGGTGTGATGATGTGGAGGACCATCTGCCATAGAAGCAAACTTTCTTTAGAAATCATTCAAGGAACATTAAAAAGAAACGAATGCTTAAATCATTATTACTGTCTTATCTCAAAGAATAATTCATTTTCAGAAAGATAATTCGCGAGTGCAAACCGCAGGTTGCTATGTAATAAGCCTGGCTAATTACCAATCAAATTATGTGTAAGATATACTAGGATAGAGAATAAATGATCTATAGCCGTACCAAATAATGTAGATTCTCTTCAATAATCTTAGACAAGTAAAAGTAAGAAAATATATAATACGAAACAGTAACAAAAAAATAGTTGAGACAGTAAACACAATTTTAAAAGTAGAAAAGGGGAAATAAACATTAAACGTATTCGAAAATTTCATAAAATCTATTGAAACTATTAAAAAAATTGAAATTGTTATCCAAAATAAACTTCTGAATATTATGAAAACTGTTGAAAAAAAAGGTAAAACTCAAAATATATATATATAATATTGTCGAAAAAGTATAATTTCTCTGCTTAAAATAAATAATGTATTATATTACTTGTGCTCAAGTAATTATTTAACAAATCTGATTAGTTGTTTTACTTTTTTTTTGGATTTGGTTTGGAAATACATCCACCCATCATCATATTCTAATAATTCGTTTTCTCGTTAAATTATAGTTTTCTCATAGATAGACGAATCTTAGTTTTGATAGAATTCAAATACTAAGAAAGAAAGTGAAAAGAAGATAATTTGTAATTGAGAGTTCCGACCATGCTTCTTTTGTTTTACGTATCTTTTTTGTAATTAATATATTTTTTATGTCTTTGTAAGAGAGGAAAAATCAAAGTTATATATTCAGGATGAAAACACGTTTCAATTTATCTGATTAAATGCATTATAGAACACATTTTTTTTTAAATTAAAATTAATGGCTCGGATTCATGGATAACCACAAATCACCCTCCAATCAATATAATATAAATGTTGGTTTTTTAAAATAAAAAATGTTTACCGGAGAAGAATTATACAATAATTACAGTTTTTTCTCTTCTCAAGCACTAATTAAACAAAACCAAGATGTTTTGCAGGTTGTAGGGTGATTTATTGTCTTATATTTTTGGATCTTAAGTAAAACAAACATTTTCTGCCGTCTGTCATTTGCCTATTGTCTCTTATCATTTGTCATTAATCATTTGTTATTAGTTATTTTTCTTAAAGACGTCTGTTATTTTTCATCTGTTGTTTGTCAGTTTTATGTTGTCATTTCTCATCTGCCATATGTCATCTTTAATCTGTGATCTGTCATCTGTGATCTGTCAGTCGTCATCTGTCATCTGCCATCTATCATGAAACATCTATTATCTATCATCTATAATATATAATCTATTAACTGTCATCTGTAATATGTCATCAATTATTTGTCGTCTGTCTTTTATCAAATGCCATCTGTAACTTGGCATTTGATATAATAAGAATAAAAACAATAATTTTATTTATCATCTGTCATCTACCATCTGTTATTGGTGATCTATAATGTTTAATAATTACAATGCTTATATTTATGCCTGTTTCTAGATTGTTTGCTAATTTTCAATAATTTACTTTCTATTTTCTTTTATTTCTTTTTTTTAACCTTTATAATTGAATGGAAAAAATCAAAAAAATAATAAATCTATTTTTTAAATAATCATTCTAAAAGTATATAAAATGAACAACTCAATTGTGTTTAAGTTGTTCATATATTATAGAAGAAAACACTTGGATCGAAGATTTAAAGATAATTATTTTTTAAGAACATTTTGTTTGTTGTCATCTTCTGTCATTTGTTATCTCTCATCTTTCATCTATTTTCTATCAATTATAATCTATTATTTATCATTTATCATGTATTATATATTTAACATCTGCCATTTATCAACTTTCATCTGTCATTTGTCAAATGTCATCGGCTATATGTCATCTGTCAATTGTCAACTATCAACTATCATAAATTCACTATCATCGCCCATATGGCCTCAACTCTCAACTGCCATTTGCCTTTCGTCATAAATTATTAGACATCTATTATTTTTTTATCATTTGTCAACTGTCATCTGTTGTCTGTTATCTGTCATCTGTCATCTGTCATCTGTAATCTATCATCTATCATCATGTAACATCTATTATCTATCATCTATCAACTTTCATTTGTCATATGTCATCAATTATTCATATTCTACTATTTTCAATAATTTCAATAATAATATTAAAATATATAAAATATTTTTATTTGCCATCTATCATCTGTTATTGGTCATATATAATCTTTAATAATTGTAATGTTTATATTTATTTATAAAATGAACAAATCAATTGTGTTTATATTATTGTAGCAGAGAAAATTTGAACAGAAGACTCGAGGATATTTATTTTTTAAGAACATTTTATTAAATTTTTTAACAATCAGAATATTATTTGTCATTTGTTTTGTTATGTGTTATCTGTCATCTTCTGTCATTTGTTATCTCTCATCTATCATCTATCTTCTATAAATTATAATCTATCATCTATCATGTATCATGTAACATCTAACATCTGTCATCTGTCATTTATCATTTATCATCTGTGATTTCTCATCTGTCATCTTTCATCTGTTATCTATCAGCTATCATCTACTATCTATCATCTGTCATCTATCAAATATCATTTATATCATGTAATATCTATTATCTAACATCTATAATCTATCAACTGTAATCTGTCATATGTCATCAATTATCTGTCATTTGTTGTATGTCATTTGTCGCCTGCCATCTATTATTTGTTATCTATAATCTTTAGTTTTATGCTTTATTCAATAATTTATTTTGTATTGTAGTTTTTTTTTCTTCTAAAAAAATAGTCGAACAGAATAAAAAATATAACAATAAATATACTTTTCAAAAGGAATTCCATGTATGTATGTAGAATAGATATAACAATAGCAATTGTTTTCAAGCCACTCAAGTGTTGTAAGGATAACAAAATATGAAATAGATGACTCAAAATTATTTATTTTCTAAGAAAATTTTGTTAGATTTTAAAACAGAAGGTTATCTGTCATTTATCATCTGACATCTGTCATTTCTTATCGGAAATCTATCATGTGTCATTTTTTAAATGTCATCGGTCATATGTCATCTGTCAATTAACAACTGTCATTTCTCTTCCGTCATAAATTACTAAACATCTATTATTTTTCATCTGTCATTTGTCATTTATCATTTATCATTTGTCATTTATCATTTGTCATCTGTTATTTTTGATCTATCATCTATCAACTGTCATTTAACATGTGATCAATTATCTGAAACAGAACACAACGTTAACTGTCAAGTATCACCGCCCATATGTCCTCAACTATCAAGTGTTATTTACCTTTCATCATAAATTATTAAACATCTATTATTTTTCATCTGTCATCTATCTCATGTGTCAATCATCTGTACCAGCCATCTATCATCTGTCATCTGTCATCTGCCATCTACCATCTATTATTTGTAATCTATTATCTATAATCATATAACAACTATTGTCTATCACATATAATCTGTCATCTATCAACTGTCATTTGACATATGTCATTTATCACCTGCCATCTATTATTTGTAATCTATTATCTTCAATAATGGCTTTCGTAAGTAAACATTATTATTATTATAATTATTATAATAATATATAAAATAATTTTATTTATCATCTATAATCTGTTATTGGTCATTTATAATTTTTAATGATTATAATGTTTGTATTTTTATGACTGCTTCTGAATTGTTTGCTAATTTTCAATGATTTAGTTTCTTTTTTCTTTTATGTCCATTTTTGGAAACCTGTCTAATTGAATGAAAAAAAAAATATTATTTTTTAAAGAATTATTCGAAAAATATAAATATACAATCAACAAGTCAATTGTGTTGTGTTTAAGCTGTTTATATATTGTAGGAGAAAAAAACTTGGATAGAAGACTCGAAAATATTTATTTTTTAATAATATTTTTTTAGATTTTTCAACAATCAGAATAACGTTTGTCATTAGTTTTTTAAGTCATCTGTTACCTGTCATCTTCTGTCATTTGTTATTTGTCATCTATCATCTATCTTCTATCAAATATCAATTATAATCTATTATATATCATAAATCATGTGGCATCAGTCATCTTTCATCTGTCATTTGTCTCCTGCCATCTGTCATCTGTTTTCTGTCATTTGTCATCTGGCGTCTATCATTTATCATTTATCATATAGCCATCTATCATGTAACATCTATTATCTATCATCTACAATCTAACATCTATCAACTGTCATCTGTCATCAATTATCTGTTATTTGTCGTCTGTCATTTGTCACCTGCCAACTATTATTTGTTATCTATAATCTTCAATAATTATAATAAATTTGTTTGTGTCTACTTCTTGACAATTTGTTTACTTTTTATGTTTTACTCAATAATTTATTTTAAATTTTAGTTTTTTTTTTCTAAAAGAAAAGTTAGTCTAATAGAATAAAAAAATATAAAAATAAATATATTATTTAGAAATATTTACATAAATTAATGTATATAGAATAGATATAAAAAAAAGCAATTGTTTTTAAGCCGCTTGTGTGTTGTAAGGATAACAAAGTATGAAATAGATAACTCAAAAATATTTATTTGCTAAGAAATTTTGTTTTTAGTGTTTCTAAGAAACACAACGTTATCTGTCATTTGTCACATGTCATCTTCTTATCAATATGTCATCTGTCAATTGTCGACTACCTTCATTTATTAACTGTCATTCATCAACTGTCAAATATCATCGCTCATATGTCCTCAACTATCAATTGTAATTTGCCTTCCGTCATAAACTAATAAACATCTATTATATTTCATCTGTCATTTGTCATCTATCATTTGTCATCTGCTACCTGTCATCTGCCATTTGTCATCTGTCATCTATAGTCATGTAACATCTATTCTATCACATATATTCTATTATATATCAACTGTCATTTAACATATGTGATCAATTATCTGTCATTTTACGTCTGTCATTTATCACCTGCCATCTATTATTTATAATCTATTATCATCAATAATTATAATAATACTATTATAATGTAGAAATGTGTTACCTGTCACCTTCTGTCATTTCTTGTCTTTCGTCTATCATCTATCTTCTATCAATTATAATCTATTATATATTCTGTATCATATATCATATATCATATAACATCTGTCATCTCTTATCTGTGATCTGTCATCTACCATCTGCCATTTATCATCTGTTATCTGTCATCTGTCATCTGTCATCTATCAAATATTATTTGTCATATATCATCTATCATGTAACATCTATTATTCATCATCTAAAATCTATCAACTGTAATATGTCATATGTCATCCATTATCTGTCAATTTTCGTCTTTTGTCACCTGCCATCTATTATTTGTTATCTATAATTTCTCTAGATAATTTGTTTATTTTTATGTTTTATTCATTAATGTACTTTATATTTTAGTTAATTTTTTTCTAAAAGAAAAATATAAAAATAAATATATTTTCCCAAAAATAATTCCATAAATATAAAAAAATATGAAATAGATGACTCAAAAATATTTAATTTCTGAGAAAACTCTGTTAAATTCTTAACAAACAGGACGTTATCTTTCATCTGCAATTTGCCATCTATCATCTGTTCATCTGTCATTTATCATTTGTTATCGGACATCTATCATTTGTCATCTGTCAAATATCATGTTTATTAGAAAAAACTTAATAATAAATAATATATAACATTTCTTATTCTCAACAAATTATTCAACAAATCTTGATATATATTTTACTGATTGAAGGGTGGAATAGAGGCAACCCACCCACCCTACATATACAAAATACATTAATCTTTTCGTTTTATAATGATTTTACTAGTAATAGTGATGGTATCTTTAAAATTATTAAAACAGGGTTTTAATTAAGGTTAAATATATATGTAGGGTGGGTGGGTGGCCACTATCACACCCTCCAATTGATATAACATAAACGGTGGTTTTTAAAAACTGTCAGCAAAAAATAATGAAACAATAAATAAAGTTTAACATTTCTTGTGTTCAAATTATTATTATTTAAATATTTGATTAAAATTTACTGCTTGGTAGGCCCACCCTACATGTACAAATTACTTCAATCCACTCATACTCTCTCAGCTTTTATACATTACACATTTTATTATGCTGATATTTTTGAAAAAAAAAATAAATAGAATTTTAGTTTCATTAAATATAAAATTAAAGTTATACAAAGAAACGAATAATGTTTTATTTATCCCTTATTATTAATTAACCACAAATATGTAATATTCTCTGTATATTATTGATTTTGTTATTTTAAAAATGCACTTTTATCATCGTCCCTGACACTTATTTCATATGAAAAACATGCAAATTTAATTAGCTCAATAATTAAACAAACATCCTCAGATAATTAATATCGCCTAAGGACGTCAACGACGGCGATAATTACGCTTTAATTTAAACCCTCATAAATAACAGACACGGTTTTCATGCAATTGGAACACCTATACAATAATCCACACGCGCACACATTTAACGGCGGATTTGATCACCTTAAAAGGTTTTTATTTTTTACGCCATTCTCGAAAATTGCGCAAACCTTTTAAGCGTATCAGAGCCGCCCGATTAAAATAAAAGCGGTAAATAAAATGGTAGTAAAGTAAAAGAAAAAGAAAAAACAACTTACTCTGACATTCCGCATATGTTAATGTAATTATTGCTAGCAATATTATCGCTGGAATTTTAAGCAAAACATTAATTAATTACTAATTTAGCGAACGTTGCGGCGTTGTTGGGTTACTTTGTTTTAATTTGCACTAATATTAGAATGCGTTAGAATAGAATATTTTGTTGAAGGGGGGACTCACTTCTGCGACACTTTGCCTCGGAAATTTTCACAAACAATGACAATAATAAAATGACTGAAAGTATAGAATACATGAAATCAATTAGAGAGGGAGAGAATCTGTTTTTTTTTAATTCGATTGTTTCTCGACGGGAGTATTTTAAGAATTATTTCAAAGGAGGCTATTTCCGTAACGGACATTTTTGAGTAGCAGACGTACAGAAATAAAACACTATCGGTAAGTGTTAATCAGTAAACGGGTTAGAATTATTTTTTTGTGAGGGGGGTGGGGAGGAAGAGTAATTAAAAATTGGATACGTTACCTAAAGATGCTATAATATATCTAATCATTTTTGGTTAGGTTCCCGCCGGAGGGTAAATGTTACCCACTAATCGTATTGCTTTGCAAATTGAAAGCGATGCTCACTTGTTTTTTTTTTTAACAAATGTTAAACCAAAATCATATTGTTTTATTTATGTTGTTTTGTTGTTAAGTTCACACCCACTAGTTGTTACCCAACATGGTTTTTAGTTATTGTGCATTTAATCGGTCGTTTTAATTTATCTCGTTCGCTGTTTTTTTTTTGTTTTTTAGTTTAAATCGTTCTAAACATTATTATTGCAAGGAGTCGCTCTGATATGTTGTGTTCAGGATCAATTCTTATCACTTTGTTAGCTGCGGCACTGCTGCTACATCTGTATATATTGATCTATCTTCCGTCCTCGTCGCGACTGACTCAAGTTCCGCATTATTTTTCCGTTAAAACGTAAACATACGTCCTCGTGATTTTCGTTAACGATTTCATGACTGAAATTTTTCATTAAATTCATAACTTCATAATCATTAGTGTTAAAAACTTAATAATGCATTTGTTTATTGTAATTTTAATAAATTAAATCCACCACTTACATATTAAATTTAAAAAAATATAAATATATTAAGAAAAATGCTCTTAGTAATTGTATTAGAGATTATAACAATAAATTGCTCTTTTTAAAGTGAGAACATTTTCTTAATTCGTGTTTTTATTAACTAATTAATATTATTGGAATTAAGTTAGGATTATAATTATTATAAAAGATATAAAATGATAAGTTTTCAATATTCCAATGATTTAGAGTGATAAAAATAAATAAATAAATTAAAAAAATGCATTTATTCACTGCAAATTCAAATTGTGTTATTGTGAAGCTCCATCTTGCGGATTTAATTATAAGTAGTGTTTAATTCTTAATTCGACAGAAATTTTACAATTATAATCTTCGCATTACGGGACTTAAAATATTAATATTTTATATAAATTAATTGTATTTGTGACGGGGGGCGATGCTTTGAAGAACCAAACTTATTTACACACTCAAATAAACAAATAACACGGCGGAAGGGCCACGTGGTCGATAGCCAAACAGTACTACTTCCACTACTAATTCTATTCCATAAACGTTAATATTTTGTTACAATTTTATTAATAGCAATTATTTTACTAAATTAAATCTTTGCTGGCAAGAAATTGTAATTATATTTCATTTGTTAGAATTAAATGACTAAATTTTGAGTTAATCAATTTGTCAAGAGTAATGGTACCTGTAATTTAATTATATAATCAATCAGTGATTTGATATTATGATTCTTGAAATCAGCCATACATTCAATGACCTTTTTTTACTCTTTACATAATAATTATATTATTTTATATCTTTATATATTATTAAGCAAATTCGAGTGCATGTGTGACTGGTAAATAATATATAAAAACGCCGCTAATGTTATATTAATTGGAGGGTGGGATAGTGGCCACCCACCCACCCTACATATACAAATTGCTTTCATCCGCTTTTACTCTTTAAGTTTCCTGAAAATTATGCAGTAATTGTGTTGGTGCTTTTGAAAATATTAAACCAGAGATTTAATTTTAGTTTAAATGTATATGTAGGGTTGGTAGGTGACTATCCTACCCTCCAATTAATATAACATTAAGCCAAAAAATTACTATTAGTATTAATATTTATAACAACAACTTAATTAAAGATAGTAAGGGTTGTTTATTCAACAAATATTAATTAAAGATTATACATTATACAGTACAAAGCGTGAAAAATTAAACATTAGCAACGATAAGAGAATAGAAACAGAATTTTCTAAGCTATTTTAGGCTAAACATTCAAAACAAATTTTACTTTTAAATTAATACAAAAAGGCATTGTGTTTTACAGTTATTTTGTAATTTCAGTTTTAATACTTTCATAATATTCTAATACTTTTTCATTTCCATATCTTACTATGTTCTAGAAGGTTCTAATCGATTAAATATGATATATTAAATATATAACGAAGTATGCCTACTAATGCAACAATATATAAAAGTATTAATTCGTTTGGAACAAACCTAACAAATTAAATAAAAAAATAAAGTGCTTTTTAAGTAAAACAAATATTTTGCCTCTTAAAAATTGTAAGTGTAACTATAAAAACTTAAGATAATGTTCATCTTATTCTACAAAAAGTTATAATTTATCGGTTTGAAAAGAAATTTTAAACCCATAATGTATTATCAACTTAGGCCACCAAATATACACCACTGAAATTCAATATTTTATTTAAAACAGCCTTACATTTTTAATGTTTAAATAAATGAAATTTTGAAACTTTAAAGCTATATCGACAAAATTATTTAACATCCACAGTCCGAAAATCAAAGCATTTCAGTTTTTCAGCTCTTACAACAAAGAATAAAGGCTTAAGTTTCAGTTCAAAATCTCTTATATGTTTTTGGGGCACATGTGTATATTACTGATTAATGAGTGTGTTAGAAGTCAACAACCTAACTTATATATGTTTTTTATCTTCTTCCCCTATCACTTGGGTTTCTTAAAATTTATATCAAAATCAATATAATAGTGATGTAATTGTATTAAAGTAAATATAAGCAATTTTAGATTAAATTTGAATGTAAAAATAAGATATTTGTGTTATTAAAGTGTTATTAAGGTTATTAAAAGTATAATAATAAATAATTCATCAATTTTATATATAAATAAAATTTTCAAATCTGTACGCTATATAGGCCACCAAATATACACCATTGAAATGTAACCAATAATTTCTTTAAATCTGCCTTAAATTTGATTATCGTAATGTTTAATTATAAATGTATTTAGCAAAAACTTTTGCTAATAATATGGCGGGATATGTTATATCCACCGTGGGGTGGGTATAACTTGTAAAGAAATTGAAATTACAAAACACTGTTAAGCTACTTAACTTAAAATCGAAACTTTGTTTGCTATTGTAGTTTCTTTTCAGTACGTTTGCGCTCAAAAATGTTTTAATTTCTATTACGTTATTTTGTTCGTTTATCTGCCCTGTAACTGGATTTTAGGACTGTTTGGTTTTTGATTCTTAAATAAATAAATAAATTGATTTTGTAGAATATATGTATGGTGGGTAAGTGGCTTCTAACCACCCCTCAACCAATGAAACATCAGTAATCAGTGCTTTAAAATAATTAGAATTTTGGGAAATTTTAGTACGCTTAATATTAGTTCAAATTTTATTTATAGAAAAACATCTAAATTCCAGTAGAAAAGTTTCTAAAAGAAGTAGTTGTTGCTTACAATTACAGTTTTATTACTTTCTTGAAAACAGTTTAAATTTTTATTTACTTTTTAAGAAGAAACAATAGATTAAAAAAAGTTAAAACCAATCGAAATATTGAATTTCAATTTGTTTCAGAATTAATTTAGAAATATCCATTAATATATTTAATGGTTACACAAAGCACATTATCCATCAGTATATTTAATACTTATATAAAGCATATTTTAAATATTTAATCGAAAAAATTTGGTTACTTACGTAAAATCTCCTCTACATATATCTATGATCAGATTCTAGTCATTACTCTTTAGACCACTAAATCTACATTTGAGTATAGAATATGTTAATTTTGTATACATTATTTGATATATTTATATTTTATACATAAATAATTTCATCCTGCATTTGAAAAAGAAAAATCTCCGACATCTTCGAAAGGTCGTATAAAAACATTAATGCTCCCAGAGACGTTTTTTAGAAATTTAAATTATTATATTTATTGCTTACATAAGTGTATTATCTATTAATATATTTAATACTTATATAAAGCATATTTTAAATATTTAATCGACAAAATTTTGTTACTTACGTAAAATCTCTGCAATATATATCTATGATCAGATTCTAGTAATTACTGTTTAGGCATGTAAATCTATATTTGAATGTACAATATTTTAATTGTGTATACATTATTTGATATATTTATACGTTATAAATAAATAATTCCATCCTGCATTAATAAAAGTGAATTCCTGACTCTTTGAAAGGTCTTTTAATGATACACATGTATATAAAACATTAATGCTCCCACAGGCTTTCTTTAGAGGGATCAATTAGTGTATTTATTGCTTACATAAAGTCCATTATCTATTAGTATATTTATTACTTATATAAAACGTGATTTAAACGCTCAGTGTTTGAGACTGTTATATCTCAGCAATCATTTATCTATGATCTGAATCTTTTCATGTCAGTAAAGGCAACCAAATATACATTTGAATGATGTATTATAAAATTATATAAAATAATTACACTTTACAAATAAATAATTTAATTTTCCATTTATAAACACCGGCTTGATAATTCTAAACAATATTAATTTTTAATAAACCTGAAAATTGTTATTATAGTGTTAAAATGGTTAAAATCATACGGTGAATTAATTTCTCAACGATGAAAAGGATTTTAAATTGTTTTTGCAATAATGTTAAACAGTGTTAATGGTTATACTGTATAAACTTGGCATAAACATTAAATTAAAATCTTTAAACTTCCAACAATTGATTTCTATGGTCAACTCTTTGCTATTGTAATATTAATATCATAGATGTTTGATTAGATAAGAATTTTGTTAAATTAAGAAAAGACTTAACTTTTTTATACCATTTATATATAAGTGGTTGAAAATGTACTATTAAGTGAACGCCTCTAATAATCAAGAAGTTAGCTAATTTCATAGAAAATAGTATTAAAATCAATATTATTGAAAATAGAGGTCAGTATTAACCATAGAAAATATACATATCTATAGAAATGTATATGGTACAGACCACCAAATGTACATTTCAGCATCCATCATTATTTTGATTGTTTATACACTTATTTGAAATATTGAAATATATCCTATATAAATAATTAAATCCTTAAGGTAGCAACCCGCATCAACAACATCAAATGAATACTTAAACCAACAACAAGGAACGAAAACTAAAGATACTACGAAAGAATATATAACCTTAAATTTCAAGTTATGCGAAAATGTACGGTTTCTACTTCGACAAGCACGGTTTCATACACACTACGAGGTTCAACGCCGGCGACGAGCTCGCCATCGGCTCGAGAGACGGTGGCAGGCAGGGTAAAGTAGAGAAACGCGAACCGGCCACCTGGTTGAAATTCATCGTCATTTTCTGGAGCCCCAGGGTGCTCAAGGCGGCGGTAAAGTTCGGCCTAGCCGCCATGATCATGAACAAGTACGAGCGGATCGGTTTCGCAGTGATGATGCTGTGTTTCGCCTTCTGAAACCACAACGAGAATCCTGCATCCGTGTTCGAGACGCAGGACGTGTAAGCAGTTATAATTGATGATTTTAATATGTAGTTGTTCGACATATCACGTTTTAGGATTCGTTATATTGTATACATTTATAGTCAATTTGAATACACCAAAATTTAGGTACAAATTTAGATAGTGACGATTTTAAAGGTACAACGGAAGATCGATATTGTATAGCTTAAATAATTATTCAGTTACTATTAATCGGTTTAAGTGAAGTGTTTTCATGAAGAGAATGGTTGCGACTGTTCAATTCGGTGAAGTGTTTTCATGAAGAGAATGGTTGCAACTGTTCAATTCAGTGAAGAGAATTGTTGCGATCATTCAATTCAGTGAAATGATTTCAATGAATAAATTAAAACTGAGTTTGTTCCATACTTTACTTATAATACATTCAAACTGAATTTATTCATTACTTCACTTATAATTATATAAAAGTAATGTAAGAAATAAACTCAGTTTTAATTTATTGATTGTAATTCAGTATTGGTATTAAATTAAAAAAATTGTACATTAAAATACTAAACAAATTTTATGACAAAATGTTAAAATATGAATAATATAATAGCCGAATAATCAATAGTGTAGTAATGTATGTATCAGTTGATTATTACCTAGATTTATCTGACTATATTATTTTATTTATTCATTGCTATAAACATTTGCTTTAATTAATTAATGAACAAGTTTGCTGTGAAACATTTTTTATTTATAAGAACCGTCATAAGTCAAATTTGTAATTAATTACAAATGCTTAAATTTGTATATTATAATCCTAGTTACGATTCCAATCTGTTGATAGAAAATGTAAGTTTACTGTTTATAATAGAGATTAGTTATATTTATGTGTAAGATTTTATTTAAAGATTAAAGACTGTTATTGTAATTAATGTATTTATTAGAAATGATAGTGCGCAAAAGTTTACATGAATAGGAATATTAAAGCACTGCTTATTCATTTAAATAAACAATTTTGTTTGTAGCTTCTATTACAAATTAATTGTTTATGATAAAATCTGCCAGTTTTGTGTAAACTCTGAAAAAAAAATAGTTTTGTTAACTAATGTATTTATTGGTGTTATCTAGTCAATTATATTGTTATTCCAATAAGAATTATTCGGACGCAGACATACGTTTTTATATATGACTGAAGAAGCCTAGTGTTTCTGTTTTAATATCAGTTTTAAGGATGAATAAATTACTTTTAAATGGCAAGTAAATTAATATGGTTTTATTCACCTAATAATTAATTATGATATGTATTATCGTTGATTGAAATATTTCAATCAACGGTATTATTCAATAGTCTGCTGTAATAAATAATAATAATTCTATTTTTTGGTTTTAAGAATGTCTTATAAATATATTTTCCCTGAAATTTGTTTGCCTTCATCAAATGTTTCTATCCATTTCCATATAGTTAAGTAAAAAACTATATTTAATTGTTACTTTTAACTTTACATAGGTTAAAATTGTTATTTTATGTAATACATGCATGTAATTTTTTATTTAATAATTTTTAGAGAGCCGCTGGTTGTTCGCAGCAATTGGAGACGATTAGGAAAGTTGCGAAAAATCCATGGTAATAAAAAAATGTAAGCAAAATCAATCTTTCAGAAAGCCTTTCTCTAACATACAGGAAAACATAGTAAGTATTTTTTTTATTCTATGGATTACCGTTATGCCACCATCCTTATGAGAAACAAAAAAGTCATTTATATCAAATTTATTTATTTAAAAAAAAACCTATTTATTTTATATCTAAATTATTATTATTCCTTACGTAAACAGCTATAAAATCTTTACTATCCTTGACCTCTTGAGAACTTTCTAGTCTCCATTCGGAAGATCCAAAGTTTGGCTTGAACGGCTCGGGTTCGGTGTGGGTTCCCCTGCCCTCACCAGGCCCAATAATAATTATAAAGTTTCCTCTGTAATTCTTCACGTAATCGATAAATGCTCTTGAGTCGTTGAAGTAGCAAAACAGTAAAGCGTAATCTGGATAAAGGCAGTGTTCGGTAATTGGAAGTTGTGGATATACGTGCGTTATAAATAATGGATTGCTGTATTTACTACTCCACCATTCTTTATTCACTTCATATCCTAATACTGGTAAATCTAAAAATAATCATTTATACAGTTAAATCGTTTTTAAGGATTTTTTTCAATGTTCTGTGATTTATCTATTTATTGTTTAACACTTTCATAGACAAAGTATTAAAACTGATATGTGTGTTTAGATGAAGAAAACAAGAAAATTTTAAAATACATCTTTAATTTAAAAGCATATTATTCATTTTTGAATTTCGATGAATTAATTTCTAACTTGTTAATTAACAATCGAATTTTTTGAATTTCTTAATTAATTTAAGATAATACTTTTGTGTTATATATTTTTAAAAATGTATCATGGAGTTAAAACCTCAACTGTAATTAGTTTATGATATTATTTTATTTAATTCCTTACCTATATACTGTTTTAAAATCCACTCGAACAATCCGCAACCGCACCCCAAAGAAATCACCCCGCGTAAACCAAACGCCGACAGTTTCCCCTTGATGAACTCCAAGTTTTCAACACTCGGCCAGACCCACAACAATTTCAAAGCGTACTCATTCTTCGAGTCCTCGTTCAGCTTCACGATTTCTTTCCAATTGTTCTCGCGGTAATACGCGAGCACCGTATTTAAGAAATTGTCCTCCATGTTTCGGAAGCGAAAGCCGCAACGTTCTCCTAGATATTGACATTGCTACGGGAACGCGTGTAGTGTAAGGTTTTTTCTAATTATAATTATTAATCCTTGAAGACGTTCGGCCACAAGTGCCAAAAATAAGGTGTGTGTGTGTGCATGTGCGTTAGTAGAGCGTGATGTAGTTTTACTGAGAAAAAAGTGAAATTAATTACTTTTCAACAGTTAAAATTTGTCTTCTAAAATATAAAGAAATTATTAAGGTGACATCTATTCTCTAAAGTGTTGTATTATTTTTTTTTTATTGACGTTTGATAAGAAAAATATTTTAAAAATTATTATATTTTACATAAGAAGGAAAAAAAACCATAAAAAATCTTACGGAAACCAATTTAATATTTAATGAAAAATTATTGGATCAAAATGAAATAAAGAACAATAGAAAATTACTCAAAGGTATAAACAAATAAATATTTCTATTAAATTGTAGTTAAAAAATGATTTTATAACAATTTAAAATTTTATCAAAGAGAAAATAGCTACAATAAAATATTCCTATTGATAACTTCTAAAAAAAATCATTTAAAAAACACAATTGCTGAAGACACAATTCAAATTTGTTAAAAGAACTGTTAACAACATATGATAAATAAAAAAGAGAAGTTTAATAAAAAGTTTATAAATTAAATGCATTTGATTAATTCATTTCTCACTTAATGCGTGGTGAAACATTTTTGTATTAAAATTCATTGGGTTTGTTTCGTATATACAGGGTCCATTATAAAAGTAATGCGCATTTTCTGGGTAAAATATATTTATTGATCGTACCGGTACAAATGCTTAAAATTTTTCAAAATTTTTTTTCACAGCATCAATACATTTGCGAAAACGTGTCTGCCATGCCTGGACACCTTGGAAGTCCTCAACGGGAATGTTTCTTAGGAATGTTGTAACAATCTTTTGGATGTTTTCCACGGACTCCTAATGCTTTCCTCTAGCTCTCTCTCTCTCTGTGTCTTCAGTCGGGACTGTAAGGTGCTGGAGGACCACCGAGATGTTGCTCCAGGACAGGATATTAGTAACGAGAAAGGCCGTATGTTTGGGGGTCATTGTATTGGTGGAATCTGACCGTGTCTTTGATATCACCCAAGCGCACGACCCAGCTTTTCAATCTTTTGAGCCCCTGCCGGTAAAAGCTGAGTTGACACTTTCTCCCTGCCCTACAAACTCAAAATGGACGATTCCTGGGACGTCAAAAAAGCCGTTGTTGGACCCTCAGAACGGGGTTATTCGGCTTGAACGCCTTGTGGCATCTCTCAGACTGTGACCTTGAAATGCAGTCGCCTTTTAAAGCAGCTGGAATGTTTCGGTTGCATTCTTTCCAAGCCGCACACAAGTTTGCTCGGAGCAAACTGGTGACCGGCTGAATTGGAAGGACAGACCCTTCACCACATTTTCTGACCCGTTTTACACCGCTGCGAAGGATCATCGCGTCAAAATAAAATCATGTGCATTATTTTCATAACAAACCCTGTATATTGTTTTATTTTCGACTAGTTTCGGCTCAATGTCATTACCATGAATGATGCACAAAACGATAATTTATAGACAAAGTTTATAAGTGACAGCTTATTACCTAATCAGCTGTCATTACATAACCTATAAATTGTCATTTTGTCATTATATAACCTATAAATTGTGATCAATAAGAAACAAATACAAAAAATTTTGTTGTTAGTACAATAGTTGAAAAATATAAGTAACCTTAATTTAAAATTTGTTTAAAAATAGTTAAATTTTTACAAAAAAATTAAAGAAAACAGTGAGAAATTTCTAAAATAATAAACATTTAATTATTTGCACAAAAATAATTAAAACAATATTTAAGAACAGTTGGAAGAAGAAAGAAGTATAATAAAAAAAAGTGAAAAATTAAATTTACTTTTAAAAAGGTTGAAATTTAAAATAGATAAGCACTAAAAACCTTTGTTCACACAGTTTATTTGAAATACCAAATATATTATCAATGGTTTAATACTATTAATGTTTATCTTCACGCAACTAATACAATTAAGTTACAATTGAAAATATTGAGAGAAAAAGAAAAACAATTGAAATTTGGAAAGAATAGCAGGTTAAAAACTTCAAACAAAAATTAACACTTAACCTACCAGTACCGGTCAAATTGACCGTTTTCAAACTTTTTGCAAAAATCACACATTTTTAAACGTTATAATACCGTTATCAAACTATATGACAATTCTTAGAATATGCATATAATATTTTCTTCACTCTTTACTTTTAGTTATTTTTTCTATTTTCCAAAAAAAATCGTTATGTTGCCTAACTACCGCGGTCGGTCAATATGACCGGTGGGAAAAAATGTTATACAGTTATCTCAGAGTAAAATTTTTCACAGTTATTTCAGAGTCGCTTTCAATTGAAAAGCGTAAATAACATTAGTATTGATTACAGTCTCAAGTAGTGCACTTCTAAAGAGTTTCTTGTGCAATTTTTTTTACAATTGTTTATTTGAAGGAGATAAGGTAAAGTATCAAAACATGGATGTAAATTTGTCATTCCTTAGATAGTGTAATAATCTGTTGTAGATATTTACTCTAAAAATGTCAAAGCATTTGAAAATTACAAATTACCTAAGAAATATAACGAACATGGAAGAAGAATTTTCAGAATATAATAATTTTGTTCCAGTTAGCTTCAGAACTCGGCGATGCATATACAAAATCTCAAGAAAAAAAGCTTTTACCAACACCGTCCACAAGTTCTGATTTGTGCCTACGAAAAACTTGTCAAATAAAATTTTGTAAAGGTTATAAAACAACAAAAATCCGTTCGAAGTGCGAAAAATATGTTTGCAGGAAATGCACATTTCAGACTAAAATTATTTGTAAAAAATGTGAGGAAGACGAATAAAGTATATTATGTATGCATAACATTCTGTATAAAAATTTAATTTTATTTGTTTTTTTATAAAGAATATTAGAAATTATAAAAAAAATTAATTTGGACGAAACTTCATGAAAATTCTTTATTTTATATACATTTAGCCACAAATCAACCATTATCTGCACTAAATAATAAAATCGATAACTTTTTTAATTATCGGTCAATTTGACCGCGCGCGGTAGGAATAAGTATACAAGAATTGTCGGTAGGTTTAGTGTTAACAAGAGTTGATATTTTACAGAAAAAATAGGAACAACGAAGAAAACAAATCTTAAGAAAGAAATAATTGTAAACTGTGAAAATTGTTTAACTTTAAAATAAGTTTTTTTAAGACATAAACAAATGCAGATTTACTAAAAGAAGAACGTGAAATAATATTTTAAAACAGTTGGAAGAGAAAAAAAAGTTGCTTAAAAAATAGCTGAACATAAAAAACACGTGAAATTCTGTTAATAACAGTTATTTTGAAAAATAAAACAATTCAAAAGTCATAATTAAACATTTAAAACATTGTTTAAAAAGAGTTAATATTTTAGAGTTGAAATTGGCCCCGGAGAAAAAAAGAATTGAAAACCTAGCGGAAATATATTTCAAAATATACTCAAATAAAAATGAAAGAGAACAGTGGAAAATTACTCAAATGTGTAAACAATTGATTGAAAAAAAACAATTGATGGTTATTTTATTGGTAGTTTGAAAATTATTTTATAACAGTCGAAGAAATAGCTGAAATAAAAATAAACTTGTTGATAATAATTACACATTATTTAAAACAAATTTAAAAATATATATAAAAACCAAATGTGTTTAAAAACAGTTGAAATTTTAGAAAGAGAAATGTTGAAACTTTAAAAACATTTTTTAGGAGTGCTTCAATTTTTTTTTTACAAAAAATAAATTAATCAAATAAATAATAATTTATAATTTACAAAATAAAAGCAATTGGAATTTGACAAAAAAAAAACAGTTAAAAACCTAAAATAAAAACAACATTAAAGAAATGGTTGAACAAGAGTTCATATTCTAAAAGTAGAAATAAAACCAGTTGAAATTTGTCAAGAAGAAAAAAACTATAAGGCAAAATATTTCAAAATTTACTTAAAAATCTTTAAATGAAAATGAAAGAGAACAATGATTTAAACAATTGATAACAGAAATAAATGATGAATCTTTCCAACCAGTAGTTTAAACATTAGTTTACAACGATTAAATATTTGATCAAAGAGGAAAAAGCTGAAATTAAAAAAAAGACCTATTGATAATTTGTCAAAAATAAAAAAAACACCTAAAAAAATTATTTCTGGTTAGAACATAGTGAAGTTTTCAAAACAGTGTAAGTATGGATTCCACATAGTAACGGTCGCAAACATTCTCTTTACTTAAAAATATAATTACTAAAGACACAATTGAAATTAAAAAAAAAAACAGTTAAGAGCATAAAATGAATAAAAAAGAGACAATTGAAGTTTAACAGTTGAGAAAAAAAATCAATTCTTAAGAAACAATAATTGAAAACTTTTAAGTACAAATGAGAGATGTTAAATTAAAAAAAAAAAAACGAAAAAAAAAACAATAAATAGTTTAAATAGAAATGAACAAATGAAGATTTGCTAAATAAAAAGACGTGATAAATGATTTAAAACCAGATGGAATTTGCTTAAAAATTGGTTGAACATAAAAACAATTGAAAATCTGTTAAAAGCAGCTGATGAAAATTTTTTAAATTGCACAATTGAAAATGTAGAAAAAATATAATTAAAAAAAAAACAGTTTAAAAAATTGTTTAATAAGAGTTGACATTTTACAGATGAATTAAAAACCGTTAAAATTAGCCAAGAAGAAAAAAAAAAACAATTGAAAAACCTCACTAAAAAGATTTTAAAATTTACTTTAAAATTCTTGAAAATGAAAGAAAAAAGTTGAAAATTTTTCAAAGATATAAACAATTAAAGGTTTTGAAAACAGTTGAAAATTATACCAAAGAGGAAATATCTTGAAAATAAAAGAAACGATTGAACACACTTAATAAATTCACTTAAAACATACAATTATTAAAGACACAATTGAAATTTGTATAAAACAGTTAAAATAATAAATAAAAAAGTGACAAAAAATCAGTTTAAATATTCAAGAAGAGTATTAAAATAAAAGTAGTTTAAAAATTGCTTAAAAACCTTTAAAAATCGAAACAAGTGAAACGTTTCTAAAGAAATAATCAAATGAAGATTTGTTAAACAAGTAGAAGAAAAATTATTTAAAACAGTTGGAAGAAGAAACAGATATAATTAAAATTGAATGAAATTTATAAGAAAATCTGTTAATGAGAAAGAGGATATGTAATTTACAAATTATTTTATTTCAGTTAAAAAACTTATATTTTTATTATTTCGACGTATTTGTGCATTAATTTTATATTTTTAATGGAAACAACTCATTTAAGTGCCCTACTGACTGTCAATATAATTTTTTTAATATGTTAAGTAGGCAACTTAATATACTGGAATTAATGTTTTTCTACTTGGAATTCTATAATATAAGAGGTAAATACATAATATACATATCTATAAGTTGTTACATTTCCCACTTTTCACATAATTAAAAAAAAAACGATTAAGTGAAAACAGGTTTTTCCTATTTATATAAAAAATACGGATTCCTATTTCTTAAAAAATAATACTTTTGTATTCAAAATAATAATATTACCATTTTTATCTTATAATTATTATTAGTTAATTTTCAACAAGTCTTAAGGACATTAATGCATTTTATTATTATTATGCTTGGTAAGAAACACATTGAAAATCGCTAGTATCAAAAATTACAGTTATTAAATTTATAAAATTAAATTATTCAAATTTTATATATTTATTTCTCGTATTTGTTTATAATGCAGTTCAATAGTATGTTCATGTGTAGCTTTTTAGGAAAAAACATAAATATTTTAAATGAATAAATTATATTTAGTCTATGGATGTAAAAATTAAATTCGGTTATTTTTCTGTGTTAAAAATGTATTGTAAAAGTACATCTACGTTGAGCGCCTTATCCAACAGGCCCATTAGCTCAGTTGGTTAGAGCGTCGTGCTAATAACGCGAAGGTCGCGGGTTCGATCCCCTCATGGGCCAATTCTTCTTTTAATCGCGTTAAATTAACAAAATTTAAGTATTGATATCTCCTAATGAAAAAAGTTTGTATGTACTACTATTTAATTATTTATTTATTATTTCATCCGCGTTAGTTATTGCCTACATTACCACTCGTGGAATAATATACTATCACTTTTAACAAACGTTGAATAATAATAACCCTTTAGCGTTGATTGAAATATTTCAATCAACGCTTTTAGTTTGTTCATATATAACACTTCATTTTTAGCTATAGTTTTAGCAACCCAGTTTGTCATTATTGCCCACTATTGTTCTAACAATGGCAAGCTTAGTTAATGAAACTATAGTATAATTAACATAATAAACATATTGAGTATAATACAAAGAGAAAGTTAATTTTTATTTAGATTCTCGTTCTCATCTTTCTTATATATTTGTGTGTTTTTGTTTTTTGGAGTTTTCTGGTTCAAACACTCCTTCAGTTCCTAAAGTTTTTCAACTAAGACCATTATATGTCCAGATTCTCTGGTTCTTCGTTTTCTTCCTTCAGATTTCCTTAGTAGGTTGTTCGAGTTAATGTTGTGATTTAAGGGTGTGATAGAGGCCAGTTTTTTAAATCTTACAATTTTGCAAGAATGGTTGAAAACGATTCTATTTATCTATCTTTATTTCTTTGCCTTTATATTTCTATAGGACATTTTTATCGCTTTTTATGTATACATCATATTTACGGAATTGACCTTCTTTAAATCTGAAATACTTGTACTTAATTATACATTTTATTCATCACCATATTTTTTGGATTTAATAAATATATCTCTTGTTTCTGAATTGTTTTTCTTAACTACGTCAGTTTTTTATATATCGTTTTTGATTAGATATAAATGCTTATCTTAATCTCCTCGATTACGTATCTAGTAATCAACTTATTATCCTCAAATACATTATGTTTCTAGTGATGTATCGTTAGATTTACGAAAATGTACAACAATATCTTAGTACTTTTATTTGGACAGTTTTTAGCGGTGTGGGGTGCAGAAAATCCGATATTCTGCAATAAAGACTTTACCGTGATAAGTGATTTGAAGTATACCGATTGCGGCGAGGACAAATATTTGGTGCCCGACAAGAAGACATCAGAGTGTTTTTATATGTGCAAAAATGTTGCAGGTATTGAGCAACAATTATTTATTAGCTTGTAAGACATTGACGAATACCTTGAAATTTTATTACAAGTTAGTTATCCCTTTCTTTATTGTATTTAAACCCAGCTGCCCAGAAAGTAATGTTATTTCGGAGTAGATTTACGTAATTCGAAAATACAAATAGAAATAACATTTTAAATTGTTTTTATTTATATTGAAATTGAAAACATGTTAAAGGTTATGTTGTTTTAATAATGTGCTGTTGGCAGTTGTAGGGTATAGACGTTAGAGGTTATGTTTTCTTTCAAAGCGCGCTTGGATACTGAGTCTATATAAAACAACAATTTTTCTACTTTAAAAAGTAAACAACTAAAATAATTAAAATTTAAATTGGAATTAACACAATATGTCTTTTGCGTAGACTTATTTATATATTGAGTATGATCGTTAACATACCCTTTAGCTTCGATAAGGTTATGTTAGCAGATTATATATAACTAATTTTAATATTTTTATTTCTTTACCTTTAGAAAATTCATTATTAATTTATTATGTGAACAAATGCAATGTTTGTAACGGGTGTCCAACAATTATTGCAGTCCCGGGTGGCGTTGGAATCAAAAACGTAGATCGATTCTTACATGTGCCAAATAAATGAACTGACATTTTAATTGTCAAACATTGTCAGTTCATTTATTTAGCACATGTAAGAATCGACCTACGTTTTTGATTCCAACGCCACCCGGGACTGCAATAATTGTTAAACACCCGTTATATTTGAATGAATGATAAATTTTTATTTTAGCACCAAATGCCCCTTGTGATATGAATGGTTGCCCGCCAGGATACATATGTGAGGATGATGGATGGGATACTTATTGCGTGTTAAATACAGGTAAGAAAAATTCCGATTTTTTATTTAAAGAAAAAAGAAATCTATATAATCATAGTTATCACATTACACAATTATTATTGTATGTAGTAATTGAATGCTTATGATGAGAGTATGCAACCAAATCAACTCAGCATCATCGACTTTGCCTATGAAACCCCTTAGATACCACAATAAAATGTACATCGATTATTATAATTAACACTAAAATAATATTAATATATTTAATACTGACTGTGCTACCCAATAAGTGTATTACTTCTACAAATTAATTAACATTTAAAATATCTTGTCGTTTAAATTTTCATTAAAAAAATCATCGTATTTATATACCTATGTTATTTATATGTTACAGATTCGTGTTCAAAATATCACACCGTTTATGATAAATTTACTGAAAAATATACAGCAGCTTATTGGAAGCCTGAATGTTTAAACGACGGCACTTGGGCGCCAAAACAATGCAAAGGAGAAAAGGCTAATGGAAGGTAACACTTGCAGAAGAAATTGTTGTAAATATATTCATATGGCGTTTTCAGGTGTTTTTGTTATGATGAAGTGGGCAAACGAATTTTCGGACAGCAGTTTTCCACGAAGGCGGAAAATATGACTTGCGGTAAGATTTTATAATTAAAATATTAAATTTATGTAGGTGTGACAAAATCATAACTAATGAAAAATATTAGAAATTCGCTGTTTTTGTCGATAAAACAGAGAACAGATTATTTTGAATATTTATATTTTTTGTAAAACTTACAAAAAGATTTAATAAGCTGACTAAATAAATATCTTCTAAATTAATCATAATGATGGTTGCGACCGTTACTATGTAGTAATTCATTATGAACACTGAATAAAACGCTTACTATGTTTTTTTTAGAGTGGTTAAAAACATAGTAAGCGTTTTATTCAGTGTTCATCTTCTAAATTATCTAATTAATAATATTTGGTTGATTTTCAAATTTTTATTTAATTCACCACAATTGTTTCGGCACACTGTGGCTTCTTCTCCCTAAATACTATGGTGGTTTTTGTTTGTATGAGCAGGAAGGGCATGGGGCTTGCGCAGTTGGATACATCAACAGGATTTATCCAACTCGCTACTTATAAGAATGTTTATCCCGGTGACAACTGCGCAAGCAACCACTTATTATTAATTTTATTTAGTATGTAATTGATACTTGTTGAACTTCATGATATAATATATATTTCCAACTAAGTGCCTTGCCAATCAGTTCATCTTCTAATTTTTTTAGCTTGCAGCAGACTTAAAGCCAAAATGGAAAAGGACCCAAATAATTGGTTTGTAAGCCTGCATTGTGACAGTGAGGGTAATTTCGAGCCTCTGCAATGTAACGTGATGGACGGAATGTGCTGGTGTGCAGAGAGTAAAACTGGAGAAGTCACGTCGCCAATAGTTCCTGAAACTTTGATGACTTATCTACCATGTTGTAAGTAATAATAATAAGCTATTCTATTTTTTAATGTTAAAATGCAGAATTAAAAGAATAATAATTTGTGCAAGTCTGATATTAATACCGAGTTGATATCAGAATTTTTTAATAAATAGTTAATTAGATCAAAAACTTGTCTCCCCTAAAATTCATCGTAAATGATAATTAGATACTTTTTTATCAATGCAGGTCAAATATCTTAATAGTGTAAATTAAATATTAATTTACAGCTGCAGGATTATGAAAATAAAAGTAATAATTAGAATTAATTATTTTGAGCGTTTCTGTTAGTTAGTTTTTTGTAGTTTTTACATTGTAATGTGTGCAAAAACGCTCAAAATAATTCATTCTAAATATCTTAAAATTTAGATCAAATTATTTGTTGTTTGATATATTTTAAAGGCATAATTATGGTTAACCAATGACTAAATCCCTTTTTATATTATTTGCTTCTTTTAAATAAAAATTGTGTACGTTAGCAACTCCTAAAATTTTATCTTACTTCTGCAGAGAACATATTGCAAATATCTGAAAAGACATAATTATCTTGATTAGAAATTAAAAACACTTGGTTTGTTTCACCAAAAAATTTATTATTTCTTCTCGAAATTGTCGAAAGTAGTCGGAGAAGAAATAATAAATTTTTCTGTGAAATAAATCAAGTGTTTTTAATTTCTAATCAAGATATTTCAAAAATGTTTCACCACGGGTTAAGTGAGCAATTAATTAAATATATGAGATTATAATTGTTTTTCTTAGTTTTTTTTCAAACGATAGATGTCAGATGATATGTGAAAGATGACATTTAACAGATAATAGATGACATATGGCAAAAAAAACAGATGAGAAATTATTTTCTTGTTTCTATATTCACCGATTTTTCATTCATCATTATTGTCACATAACAGATTACAGATAGCTGATAATATTGACAGATATCAGATGTGGCATTTAAAAGATAGTGCAAAACAGATGACATATGACAGGTGTCCAAAAACAGATGATTTATTTTTTTTACTTTATTTTTAATCATAATTATTGTCACATGGCTGAAATCAGATATAACATTGAAATATTCTTTTCTCCTATATTCACCAATTTTTCCTTTACAAATGTTGTCACATATCAGAGGATAGATGACTAATCATATGAGAGATGATAGAACAGATAATAATTGATAGATGATGTATGACAGATGTATGGAAAGAGACGAGAAATTTTTTTTTCATTTATATTCACCTACTTTTCCTTTCACAAATAATTTCACATAACAGATCATGTCAGATGACAGTTGACATATGAAAGATGACACAAAACAGATTATAATTAACACATGACATAAGACAGATGTACAAGATTAGATTATTAATTATTTTTCTTAATTTTTAATTCATATTTGTTGACAAAAAAAAAACAGAGCAGAAATTATTTGTTCTCCTATATTCACTCATTTTTCCTTCACATATATTATCACATAACCGATGGCAGATACTTAATAGTAGAGGTATGCACCAGATAGCAGATGACAAATGAAAGATGACACAAAACAATGATAATTGACAGATGGCATATGACAGATGTACGAAAACAGATGATAAATTATTTTTCTCAATTTCTAATTGATAATTATTGTCATATAAGAGAAAACAGAAAGGTTTTTCTTTGTTTTATATTCACCAATTTCATTCAAAAATACTGTCGAATAACAGATGACAAATGGCTGATAGTGAATGACATGAAAGATGACACATAACATATGATCAATGACATAATAGATAACATATGAGATGATATATTTTTTTCAATTTTTAATTCACAATTATTGCCGTGTCATTTGATACGAAAACGGATAAGAAATTATTTTTCTCCTATGGTAACCCATTTTTCTCTACAATTATTATCACATAGCAGATGACAGATGTACGAAAACAAATGTAAATTATTTTTTTCAATTTCTAATTCATAATTATTGTCATATGACAGAAAACAGGGAAGTTTTTCTTTCTTTTATATTCACCAGTTTCATTTAAAAATACTGTAGAATAATAGATGACACATGACTGATAGTAAATGAAATAAAAGATGACATAACATATGATCAATGACATAACTGATAACATATGAAAGATGACAAAAAACAGATGATAATTTCATTTTTTAATTCACAATTATTATCATATGACACAAAACACATAAAAAAATATTTTTTCTCCTATGGTCACCCATTTTTCTTTACAATTATTGACACATAGCAGATGACAGATGGGTAATAGTACAGACATATGTTAAATGACACAAAACAGATTATAATTGACAGATGACAAATAACAGATATACGAAAACAGATGATACATTATCTTTTTTAATTTTTAATTTATGATTATTATCAGATGACAGATAACAGATTTAAAAAATATATTTTCCTCTTTATTAACCCATTTTTCCTTTACAATTATTGACATATAGCAGATGACAGATGGCAGTTGACAAATGAAAGATGACACAAAACATATAATAATTGACAGATGACATATGACAGATGTACGAAAATGGATGATAAATTATTTTTCTCAATTTGTAATTCATAATTATTGTCATATCACAGAAAACAGAAAAGTTTTTCTTTCTCCAATTTTCACCAATTTCATTCACAAATACTGTCACATAACAGATGACAAATGGCAGATAGTGGACACATAACATATGATCAATGACATAACAGATAACATATGAAAGATGACAAAAATCAGATGATAATTTTTTTTCAATTTTTAATTCACAATTATTGTCTTTTCTTTACAATTATTGACACATAGCAGATGACAGATGGTTAAAAGTACAGACATATCACAGATGACATGTGAATGATGGCACAAAACAGATGATAATTAACAGATGACAAATGACAAATATACGAAAACAAATGATACATTATCTGTCTTAATTTTTAATTTATAATCATTGTCACATCCTACATTTGAGTACACGTGTTTAGAATTAATGCACTAACAGTAAAACTCGATGGTGGCAGATGACCATGCAGTCGACGCAAAAAAAAATATTGTCAGATGACAGAAAACAGATTAAAACAATATTGTTTCTCCTATATTCACCCCTTTTTCCTTTTCAATTATTGACATATAATAGATGACAGATGGCTAATAATATAGGAATACTCCAGATGGAAGTTGACAAATGAAAGATGACCAAAAAAAAAACAGATGATAATGGCATATGTTATGTTACGAAAATAGATGATAATATATTTTTTCTTAATTTTTTCCGCACTCAAGTAGTAACATGATGCACTTGATGTTAGATGATAATTGACAGATGACATATGGCAGATGTACGAAAACAGATGATACATCAAATTTCTAAATTTTTAATTCATAATTATTGTTATATGACAGAAACAGAAAAGTTTTTCATTCTCCTATTCTCACCAATTTCACTCACAAATACTGTCATATAACAGGTGACAAATGGCTGATAGAGAATGACAGAAAGATGAAACATAAGATATGATCAATAACATTATAGATAACATATGAAAGATGACACAAAACAGATGATTTTTTTTCAATTTTTAATTCACAATTATTGTCATATGACCCAAAACAGATAAGAAATTAGTTTTTCTCCTATGGTCACCCATTTTTCTTTACAATTATTGACACATAGCAGATGACAGATGATAATTGACAGCTGATAAATTATTTTTCTCAATTTCTAATTCTCCTTTATTCACCAATTTCATTCACAAATACTGTCACATAACAGATGATAAATGGCTGATAGAGAATGACAGAAAGATGACATATAACACATGATCAATGACATAATAGATAAAATATGAAAGATGACACAAAACATATGATAATTTTTTTTTCAATTTTTAATTCACAATTGTTTGATATGACACAAAACAGATAAGAAATATTTTTTTCTCTTATGGTCACCCATTTTTCTTTACAATTATTGACACATAGCAGATAACAGATGATAATTGACAGATGACCTAAGACGGATGTACGGAAACAGATGATAAATTATTTTTCTCAATTTCTAATTCATAATTATCGTCATATGACACAAAACTGGAAAGTTTTTCTATCTCCTATATTCATCAATTCCATTCACAAGTACTGTCACATTACAGATGACAAATGGCTGATAGTGAATGACAGAAAGATGATACATAACATATGATCAATGACAACAAATAACATATGAAAGATGACACAAAACAGATGATATATTTTTTTAAATTTTTAATTCACCATTATTGTCATATAACGCAAAACAGATAAGAAATTATTTTTTCTCATATAGTCACCCATTTTTCTTTACAATTATTGACACATATCAGATGACAGATGGCTAATAGTACAGACAAATGACCCAAATATATTATAATTGACAGATGGCAAATATTAGATATACGAAAACAGAAGATAGATTAAATTGCTAAATTTTTAATTAATAATTATTGTCATATGACAGAAAACAGAAAAGATTTTCTGTCTCTTATATTCACCAATTTCATTCACAAATACTGTCACATAACAGATGACAAATGGCCGATAGTGATTGACAGAAAGATTACACATAACATATGATCAATAACATAATAGATAACAAATGAAAGATGGCACAAAACACAAGATTTTTAAAAAATAATTTAATTCACAATTATTGTCATATGGCACAAAACAGATAAGAAATTATTTTTTCTCCTTTGCTCACCCATTTTTCTTTACAATTATTGCAGATGAAAGATGGCTAATAGTATAGACATGTCAGATGTCAGATAACATATGAAAACAGATGATAATTAACAGATGACAAATGACAGATATGCGAAAACAAATAATACATTATCTTTCTTACGGTTTAATTATTGAAAAGATACAGAAAATAGATTAAAAAAATATTGTTTTTCTCATATTCACCCATTTTTCCTTTTCATTTATTGACACATAACAGATGGCTAATAATATAGGCCAGATGGCAGTTGACAAATTAAAGGTGACACAAAAAAAACAGATGATAATTGACAGATGTACGTAAATAGATGATAAGATATTTTTCTTAAGTTTTAATGCTTATATGACCGAAAATAGACAAGAAATTATTTTTCTTATTAGTTCATCCATTTTTCACTTACAATTATTGCCACATACCAAATGACCGATGGTTAACAAGATGATTTTATTCAGGGAAAGCAGATAGGTAATATTTTTCTCTCTTATATTCAACCCTTTAATTCACCATAATTGTCACATAACAGACGACAAATGAATAAAATAAATAAATTACAAATTACATAGATAAAAATATATACAATGCCGCATTTTAAGATATTCATAGTTGATCATACTTGCAGACTTCTAATTGCAATTTTGACTTCATTTTGCTTCAAAAAGCAATATTTAGCGACTGAATTGCGCTCATTATATTTTTACTCTGATGTCAAAGTGTAATTTTCTTGCAGTGTTTGAATTTTTATGATCAATAACAGATGACAGTTAGCTAATAATACAGACATATGCCAGATGACATATGAAAGATGGCACAAAACAAATGGTAATTGACAAATGACAGATGTACGGAAATATGATACATTGTCTTTCATAATTTTTAATTCATAATTAGTGTTAGTATACAGCAAACAGATAAGAAATTATTTTTCTCTCTTATATTTAACAATTTTTCCTTCACAATTATTAACACATAGCAGATGACAGATGGCTAATAATACTATATAATTTACGAAGACAGATGATTCATTATTTTTCTTAATTCATTATAATTGTCATATGACAAAAAAAAAACAGATGGTAGATGACACATAACAGATGTTCAATAACGAATGACATAACAGATATCAAAAAAGTTTATTCTATAATTTACCGATATTTTAATCTACAATTCTATTCACATGATAAATGACAGATGACGATAAAGATGATACATGGCATATGATACATGATAAAAAAATGTATCAAAGATATCAAAAAATTTTAACTGATATTTTAATATACAATCATATTCGCCTGATAAATGACAGATGACACAAGGAAAACAAATGAGAAATATTTTCTACTATAATTCACCCATTTTTAGGTTAAAATAATTATCATATGATGGATCACATATGGCAGATGGGTTATAGAAGACTACACATATTAGATGATAAATAAAAAATTATGTGACAGCTGTCAAACAAATAAATGAGAGATTATTTTTCTATTATAATTTAAAGAACTTAAAAATTTCACTAATTAACTTATTTATTTCATTAATTTATACATTTTTATTTACTTTCATTGTGACATAAAAAATGGTAGATGGTAGACATCAGATGACAGATAATTTAATTATAGATGACCACTATCCTACCCTCTAATCTGTAAAACATTGACAAGTTCTACGGTTACAAAAACTGTAAACTATCATTAATTATGCATTGTTTAACTTTTGTAAATAAAAATATTTAAAAACGTTCTTTATTTAAAAGGGCTTTTTAAATAATATACAAAAGTAGAATAATCATTAAACAACGCATAATTAATAACACTTTAATAGTCTTTGTAATCGTTAATGTTTTTATGTTATTAACTTTAATAAGTTTAATAATGTTTTACTAATTGACACTATTAGTAATACTATTCTTGAAAATAACAACAGTGACAGAGTAAATGTTAAGAAATTTATAAACTCAAGACAACACTTTGTTAATAAAGAAAACGACTGTTGTCAGTGCTAATGTTGATAAAAAAATCAAATGTAGTGTTTCGAAATAAATTTAAATGTATATGTAGGGCGGGTGGGTGGCCACTATCCCACACTCCAATCTGTAAAACATACACCTGAGTTTAACTGAGAGTCCTTTTAATTGTAATTACTTTTTTAAATATAATTCTTTGTAGAAGTAGAATAATAACAATTGAAAACAATACGCAACTTTTATTAAATTGAAGTAAAGAATTAAATTAAATTAAAGAAGAATTTTTTATGATATTTATATTGACGACTACCATAAAATTAACGATTTTCACAGAAAATTGTTTGTATCATTTGTCATCAAAGGAAAATTTGTTTTTAACAAATAAAAATGTGTGCTTTCTTGTTTTTAATATTCTTCACTTCAATTCAATAACCGTTTTGTGTTGTTGAAGAGTTCTTCATGTATTTATTTTATTTAGTTGACAAGAAATATAAACTATAAACCTTTTCAAAATTAAAAGGATTTTAATTAAAATTCACGCGTATGTTTTACAGATTGGAGGGTGGGATAGTGGCCACCCACCCACCCTACATATACATTTAAACTTAATTCAAAATACTACTTTTAAATTTCTTAACAATTGCACTAGCACTGCTGACACTTTTTGAAAATAAAAGTAATCTTTGCTGCTTGTATATTCCTAAACATTAATACTGCTACTGCTGTTGTTTCCAAGAAAACAATACACTGATAGTTAAAGAAATACTAACACAGTTTAGTTTTGTTTTTAATATTGTACTACAACAATGTTTCATCACACAGTGGCTTCATCAGGTAGATGAAAATATCTGATAATGACCGAAGAAAACATATATAGGCAGGGTGGGTGTATGGCATCTAAACCACCCTTCAATGCTTAAAACGTAAGCGCGAGTTTTACTAAAAGTCTACAATTATAAAAAAAACGTGTATAGTTGATATATTTCGTTACAGAACAAACAAACAAGAATTGTTGGATTGATGAGGCTGATACTTGGCGAAACTCCATTAAACAATTATTCAATAAAAACACGACTGTTTAGAGTTTATTATTATTAATCATCTGCCTAATGAAGCCACAGTGTGGTGAAACAATTATTGCTGTGTACAAATAAAGCAAAATTCTAAACAGTCGTGTTTTTATATAATAATTAAATAAGAATTGAATAAAATACTGTTGTAAATGTGTTATTTAAATTTTTGATAGTGTAAAAATAATTTGCATAAAAATATATTTTGTTCTAGATGATAAGGCTCTCATTGGAGATTCTTATTTAAGACAATGCGAGAGCCACCTGTACGCCCAGAAAAAGGTGGCCAGAGTGTTGAAAATCCATGGAACGTTAGAAGCCAATTATGCGCACGTGATGTGCGACGCTGATGGTTCGTACGGAACGTACAGTCTTGAATCTGGAGTGTAATTATTAAAAAATATTTTTTATTAGTATTAATATCTACCTATTTAATTAACATTATTATAATAATAATTAGAAAAAGGTGAAAACATTTCGTAAATCTACAATGAGTCTTACTAAGATTACAAAACAAATCACTTATTGAATTTTGTGTAAAGGACTTTAATACATTTTTATTATTATATTGTTTAGTCCACTTTTTAATGGCTACTATTTGGGAATATAAAAAAGGGGTTTCATTTGTAAGGACATACCTTAAACTACTTCTCTACATAGTCACCTTGTAAATTTAAACATTTGCCGTAACGTGTGACGAGTTTTTATATCCTAGCTTCATATTCCTCCGCCGCGAGTGATTGATGTACGTAATATTCTTTCCTGTCAAAAAGTCCTTGAGTTTTGTTAACAGATGGTAATTTTTCTATTCCTGACCCTCGCATAATCAGCACAGTTAATACCAGCGAGTCGTAACTTAGTGCACAGATAGCTAAAATACAACTAAACATGTTAGCACACATTTATTCACCAGCGCTCCGCACGGTGAAAACGGGTACTACTTTCCTGCTATCCCACGTAAAATACACTTTTGAAAATTCCCATTGCTCTACACTCTAGATGAGAGCAGATAAGCAAATTTGGTGAAAGAAAACACGTGTTATGATTCATACTATTGGCCATTGATTAAAATACAATTTTTCAATCAACGCTATTGACAGAACATAATAAGCATTCCTTCTCATTACAATTATAATAATAATTTTTAAAAATTGTTGTATGCTGAAAGCTTTTATTACTTTGTGCTACATCAATTTTAATAAAATACTATTAGCTTATAAAAAACAATCATTTAAAATAGTCAATACTTTTTTTTAATTAAAAATTGTTTCCTCGTTTCAGAGCAAGTTGTACGTGGAGGGATAATTCGGTGATTGGTAGTTTTGTTGATCCAAATTTTACTGAAGACATGAATTGCAGTAAGTAGAATACTACATTTCTAAGAATGTAATAGATTTTTCTCTTGAAAAGAAAAAAAAATATTTAAGCACGAAATTCCATTACATTCTATATATAAAAATTATTTATTATATTATGCTTTTTAAGTACTGTAAATAGCATAAAGAATTTATATTTCTATTTGTTTTTCTAGATTGTGCGAGAGATACAAAAATTCTTCCAAACCAACCGCTCAAGTGCTTACAAAATGGCAATTACCAACGATTCCAAAAACAAGGATCGGTCTATATGTGTGTAGACGGCGACGGCTTCAAAAATTCAGATAAGACGTTTTCGGAGAAAGACAAAACTAAATGCGATAATATGCCTTAAATTCAAAATAAAATTATTAGCTATAACTATACATAACAAAAACAAAAATTAATTATAACCAAACCTTAGAAATGTAATTTCCATGTGCTTTCCTCACTTAATTATATTGTAACCTAAAAAATAAGAAAATAATATTAATATTTTAAGGAATAGTAAAAAAATATGTCCATGTTATTTACTTCAAATATTATTAATTGAAAATTAACTCATTTTAAAAATAAAAGACGATAATTAAATACTTTAAAATAAAATATTTAAAGCATTTAATGTTTGAATTGGGTAAACAATTCTATAACAGAAAACGAACGAAATAAAGTATCCTTATTTATTAGATAATACATTATTCATTCATTTATAAATATACCAACACCGATACTTATAAATCTTTTTTTGTTTTTTGTTTAATAATTTGATATAAAAATACCGTGAAAAATACGGCTGTATCATCATCCGATCCGTGCTTAATAAATTTATATCAAATCATTGATATATGCATATATATATACACCTCTATCAATACAAAAATTTAGTTTTTAGTAATTGTAAAATCCACATTACAATTGCACCGTGTTTGTAAACGAACAAAAAAAAATCGCAAACGCAATTGGCAAGATTTGAAATTATTATTCAATTTGTAAGACTAGATTAAGGTTAATTGTTATTATGTACTATTTGTTTAAAAATAACAACATACAGGGTGAATAACAAAAATTCATTAATTTTTTTTTATGATTACTAATCTTAAATTATTATACTGTGTGAAATAATTATAAAAAGTATGTTTGTAATAGATCACTACGGTTATTACTTTTTGGAATGAAAGTAATTGTAAATTTTAGAAATTTTTAAATGGTATATATTTATTTTTCTATTCTTTTAAGTACTTAAAGGTTAAAATATTGTAAATAATATACTGGATCCTTATTATTCATCTCAGATATTATAAAAATATCAACTTGTTACCTTAATCTATTATTTAAGTAATATTACTAATGTACACATTGTAAGAGGTATTAAGGCATTAAATTATTTTTATAAAGATTGTTTTTAAATTTATAATTACTTTGAGAAATTAAATGCAACTGAAAAAATATTTAATTTGATGGGTATCATAAGATATTCAATCAAATCAAATCAAATGAATTTGAAAATACGATTAGTTAATACTTTAAACTTTTTTCGGTTGGAAGAAACAGATATTTCTATCTTAAAATTATCAGTTTTATCAGTAGAATATTGTTGTTTATTTTTAATTCTTTTGTCAACAACACCTTTATGGTAAATGGGTACCATATTATATATTGTCAACAATTGTAAATTACTACATAACAATCATAAATATTAAACTATGATATTTTTGTTCATCAATCACTTGGTGGTTTATGATAAAAATTAATAAATTGCTTCTATAAATTAATAATCACATAGATTTACTTGTCTTTTTGGGAACAAAATAGAAAATTAAATATATAACATTATACATTAATGTTTTTAATGATTTTGAGTACTAAATCCATAAAACAATTATTTAATCACTCGTATTTTTGTGTTTCACCCTGTATTTATATACACTTAACAATCTAAAAATGGAGGGAATTAATTACGAATTAAACTTTAATAAATATATACAACAATGAGGCTTAAGTAAATCATGAATGTTACGCTCTTAAACTTTGGTTAATAGAATTGCACCTCGTTAAAAACAATTAATAGTAATTATATTTTTCTTTCTCAAAAATCAACGGGCTAGTTTTTTTCTTCTTTACTTTTAACAAGCGACTGCTTAAAATTTTCATTAATCTACGCAACTATATTTCACATTAAAACGCATGCAAGTTGTCTCACAACTGAAGATATATAAAATCTATATGCCGCAATCTATGCATTCACTTCTAATCATTTATTTTTAACGATTTTCCTATTTATATATGCAAAATATTTAATGTCTACATACATTAGTTTGTTTTTTCCACAGAGAATACGTTTTGTTTTTAAATTTATTACATCGAGATATTTTTATCTGAATAAAAACTATATATTTAAAATTATTTACAAAAAAATGGCACTAACTTTTTTTTCTTCTAACATGTTGCATATATAAACGGTACATCATTCTTAAAATTGTTTACACGACGAAAATAATCGTTTAAAAGTACACAACCCTTTGCTGGTGAGTTTCCGTAAGTAGTAATTGGTCCGTGTGAAAGAAATCATTGCGTGTAAGTACTAAAACTCTGTTAAAGCTTTGACCTCGTCAGTTTGGCAGCTTAAAAGAAAACTATGTTTTAATTTAGAGATCAGTTAATACGATTAAACTTTAGCGCCACACGATTCGATGTGCAAACTGCCTCGGCTCTGGTCCGTTTATTAGTTTGTTCCTGTATTCGATCACCGTCCGGTTTCTCGTTTTTTAGTTGTCGGTTATTTTGTTTAATAATTTAGTCTCCAGATTCGTCGTCCTCCGCATTTCCAGAGCTGTTGATTTTTTGTCATTCGTCCAGCTCGTCCATCCGGCACCGGACCGCCATTTCGACCACTTCAAGGCTGGGATAGTCCAGCTCTTTTACCAAGCAGAGGACCGCTGATAGGATATTGGAATTCTAAAACATGAAAATACAATAAATAAAAATGTAGTGACATAGAAAAAAAATATTCTTTTGAATTTCTCTCTTACTTTAAAATCCTTTATAATATCTGAATGATAGGTGTTTCTTCTTAACAAATCATTTTAATATTAGGTGAAGAGTAACACTTGTTTTCTAATTTATTTATTCTTATATTTAAGTAATCGCGATTGATAAATAATACATTTTTTTACTCACCCTGGTGACGGGCCTTCTCGTGAAGGGCGGCCGATGTGCTACATTGCAATTATGCTGGCTGGCACTTCTGATCGGCCCTTCCGCCCTGTACGGCACTTCACTACCCTCCGTCTGCCTATAAGCGTTCTGTCCGTGTCCGTACCGCGATTCGCCGTTCGTGTACTCCTACAGGAGAAAATAATTCATCACTCGATACTCACTCCATCTACCAGCGGATGATAGGAATAAAAAAAAGAAGGGAAATGAACAAACCTTGATGTTATTAGTCGACTGGCTTGTGACCAACCGATTCTCCCTATAATGATTTTCGAGCGGTGGCACTTCTTCGTGGTTAGTAGTGACCGGCGACCTCTGCCAGAGGAATAATGAGTGTAAATGAGTATTTACAAAATTAATGCTTCATGAGTTTAAATTAAATAATAAAATTATACAAGAATAGCGTTTAAGGCGGTGTTTTATAGTTTGTAGCGTTTTAGAACTTGCAGAAGTTTCGGTTGGTTTACTTAATATAATATAATGTTTATTTTTAACAAGATGGTGCAAATTTATAATTAATCCAAAATTCATAAATCTAAAAATGATATATAAGCAATTAGATTGAGTATTTTAAACTTTTATAAGCAATATTTACATAATTAACAACTGCATAATTATTTATAGGTTAATTTATGAATACGTTCTAATGCGCTCTTTGAAAACCTTTAATATGCAATAATTCTATAGTGTGGATAACACAATGGGTATTTATTTATATACACACCTCATAATATTGTTGAGCAACCTGCTTGGGAGACGTCTGGTCGTAACTACTCCTCCTCCTCTCATTGTACTCTTGTTCTGGGGAGTAACTGCGCTTGACCACCGGTTCCGGTTGCTGCCTCCTGGGCGGACTCATCTAGATCAAAACATGTAATATTCTCGGCCTTTTCACGAACATATAAACACGTAATCAATGCTTGTTCCTTTAATTGAGAGTATTATTTCGTACAAACTCAAATGATTATTAAACGAAAACCAATACAAACAATCGTTAGATAATATATGCTAGCAATAGTAATTAATTAATGTATAAATTAAAAAGAAAATGCAACAAGAATCGATATTTGGTCAATAACAGTCGATAAAATTAATAGTTATAATTATTTTTTAGTAATAATAATCATTAATTATAACAAATACAACTCAATTATTTTAATGATGCACCCTTAAGTAATATACAGGGTGTAACAGTAAAGCGGTTACAAACTTTTAGCGAGTAATGGGAAATTACATTTAAATTCAATTAAAGATTATTGTAAAAACACATTTTAGCAATATTAGTAAAAAAAATTAAAATTGTAAATCAAATGACTTCGACTAACAGTTGGTATTATCTTGGAGCTTATTAAATGTCCTAGGATAACCTTAAATAGCTTCAAATAACTTTTGGGTGACCTTAAAGGATCGCCAGATGACGTTTATTGATTTTGAATAATAGTTGGATTACCTCAAGGTATTTTGAATGAGTGTGGACTTGAATTATTGTTGGATGACCTTAAACATCCTTAAATGACCAGTGTGTGACCTTGAACGATCGTTGATTGATCATTGAACATGAATGGAACTTAAAATACCTCAAATACCGTTAATTTTAAATGACCTTTATAAATTTAAATAACCTTGAATAACCCTTTGGATGACTAAACAATTTTTGGATGATTTGTAACTCAAATGTCTGAAAAAAGATAATTATATAAATATAAAAAGTAATTTCAGCAATATTGGTGAACCAAAAAAATAAGAATTTTAAATAATATTACTTCGACTGATCGTTGTATAACCTTGAGCATATTAAATAACCTGGTATAACCTTAAATAGCTTCGGATGACTGAGTGGTTAGTCAGATGACTTTCAATGATTTCGAATAGTAGTTAAATTCCCTCAAGGTATTTTGAAAGACTGTGAACTTGAATTATTATTGGATGACTTTAAACATTCTTAATTACCTTGAATGATCATTGATTGATCATTAAATAGGAATAGTCATTGAATAAACTTAAATTACCTAAAATACCTTTGGTACTTTACAGCATATCTTTACAGTTTCTTCAGTTCGAAAAGTTTAAATATATCTTAACAGTTGATACAGTTTGAGGAATTGATTATCAAATCTATCTTTATAGTTCCAGCAGTTCTAATCAAAATAGTTCAAAAATATTTCACCACTGCTTAAGTGAGCAATTAATTAAATATATAGTTTCTACAGTGTGAGAAGAATGTTACTCACAGTATCTATAGATTTTCCAGTTTAGAAATAAGTTTATCAAAGATATTTTAATAGTTCATACAGTTGTAAAAAGTAACTTCCTTTAAATGTAATATTAAGTATATGAGAAAAATATTATTACAGATTTCTATACAGTTCCTCAAGTTTGAGAATATTATTGTAAGAAGTTATCTTTATAGTTTTTTAGTGTGTAGAAGTCTTTACGGATTTTCCAGACTGAGAAGAAGGCTATTTAACACGTTGACCGCTTTGTCAGTCACCGGTGACTGACACTGAAGTATTCCAATGGGGCCACGTCAGTCACCAATGACTGACAGGAAGTACCTACTTTAAACTTATTATTTAGCGCTGTCAGTCACGAGTTCCGTGTTAATTGTTACTAGGATTGCATGATATGGCCCTTCTGTACGATACTACAATTTGGCCACCTAATTTTCCTTCAAACAGCTGTAGGTGTAATTCAGGAAAAAAACGTACTATATTAAACCCGTATATTTAATAGATTCTCAATGTATTTTTATAAATCAAAAACAATGGTTAGAGAGAATGTTTGTGAGAGTGAGACACGTGACTGACACATTCCCTGGCGGGGCGAAATGCATATTTTTTTGCCACTTTTGTCACAGGTGACTGACACATAAAAAACCCGTAATTTCGCTTAAAAATGCATCAAAATGAATTAAATAAGCATATTCTTACTAATTTTATAAAATAAAACTTAAAAACAAAGAAAACTTTCTTGACATTTAAAAAAAAAACTTGTTGGCAGCCAATGTGTTAAAGTATCTTTTTATATTTCTGACAAGTGTAAGCACGCAATAAATAAATATTGTATTATTATTTACAGTTTCTTCAGTCTGAGAAGAAAGTTATTAAATGTATCTTTACAGCTGATACAGTTTAAGAAAAAAATTATTGAAGATATCTTTATACTTTCCCCAATTTGAGAAAATGGTTACACATAATATCTTTAAAGTTTCTTCTTCAGTTTGAGAAGATGGTTACTAAAGATATCTTAAGATTTCATTCAGTTTGAAAAGAAACTCATTAATTATATCATTACACGAGAAAAAGTTTATTAAAGAATGTCTCTACGGATTTCCCATTCAGAAGAATGTTATTTAAAGTATCTCTACAGTTTCTTCAGTTTGAGAAGAAAGTTATTAAATGTATCTTTACAGTTGATACAGTTTAAGAAACAATTTATTGAAGATATATTTATAGTTTCGCCAGTTTAAGAAAATGGTTACTCAGGAGAAAAAGAAGAAGGTTACTCAAGATATCTTAAGATTTTATTCAGTTTGAAAGGAAATTCATTAAATATATTATTACATGAGAAAAAGTTTATTGAAGATATCTTTACAGTTTCTCAAATTTGAGAAGATTGTATTGTAAGATTGAGTTCGAGAAGATGGTTATTAAAGATTTCTTTAGAGAGCCTCCAGCTTGAGAAGAATGTTATTTAATACTAGTCAGAGTAAACGGTTATTAAATGTATCAGTTTATACAATTTGAGAGAAAGGTTATTAAAGATATATTTATAGTTTGAAAAGAAAGTTTTAAATACATAATTAAATGAGAAGAATCTTATTAAAGATATTTTTAGTTTGATAAGAATATTACATAAATAAATCTAAGGTATTTTTACAGTTCCTGTAGTCTGAAAAAAATGTCATTAAATAAATCTTAACAAAAAAAGATTATCGAAGATATCTTCGTATTTCCTCCAGTTTGAGAAGAAGGTCACTTAGCATACCAACAAAGCAACATTGGGCAAAAGTGGAAGATCATGTGGACGTGAACTTAAGCCTTTCCATGTGAAGTCGACATTTTTGTATATATATTTTTTTATTTTTTTTTGTAAGTTTTCCGAAACCGGTAAATTAACTGTATTAAAGATATCTTTACAATTCCTACAGTTTGGAAAACGATATTAAATATATTATTGTATGAGAAAAAAAAAACTATTACATATATGTTTAGAGTTCCTCAACCTTGAGAAGGAGATTGAATAAATATATCTCTACAGTTTATTCTTTTTGAGAAGATGATTTAAAAGATATATTTATAGTTCCTTCAGTTCGAGAAGATATAGATAGCATATCTTTGAAGTTTGTTTAAAAAACGGTATTAAAGATAACCTTACAATTCCTCCGGTTCAAAAACAAGCTGTAAAATATATTATTGTCTAGAAGAAGGTTATTAAATATATTTTTAAAGTTACAGTTTCTTCATTTTGAGAATATGGTTATTAAATATTCCTTTACAGATCCTCCAGCTTTAGAAGAACCTTGAATGGCCGTCAGATAACCTTGAAAAACTGTCTAACGACTTTAATTGATCGAATGACCGTTGGATCTTAAATAACATTGAATGACCTAAATGACTTCTTAAATAGTAGTAAAATGACCTTGCAATACCCTTAATAACCACAGATAACCGTGATATATCTTGAGTGATCATTGGATGACATTAAAATTATTTTATCGTTTGATATTATAAGTGGAGCACTTAATAATCATACACGTAGGGAATACAGCGTATTTCGATTCGATTCAATTGTCCTAAATGATCCCTTGGACGACCGTTAGATAACTTTGAATTTTTGTATCTTAAGTAACATTGAATGACCGTTAAATGATTTCCTTAATAATCGTCCAATGACCTTGAAATATTCTTAATAACTATAAATAACCATTAAATGACCTTGAACGATCTTCGAGTGACCTTAAATAATTTTCAATGATCATTGGATATCTTTAAATAAATTTGAATAATCGTTGGAGGACTGAATAATCATTGTATGACATTAAATAATTTTTCGATGTTCCAAGATGACCCTTTCATTATCTTAAATAACCTTAGATGACTATGAATATTAGCAAATACTCAAAACTTTAGGTTTTGGGTTGAATAATGTGAAGTATTAAAAAAAAAGTGAAGCAAGGAATTTTATTGAGTTCATCTTAATTCATCTAATGATCAAATGATTGTTGCATTTTAATAACAATGAATGACCGTTGGATGACTTTGATTGACTGATAAAATTTCTTTTTAAACAGTCGCCCAATGACCTTGAAATACCCTTAATAACCATAATCATTATATTGATCGTTGGATAAATTTGAATAATCAGTGGTGACCTAAATAATCGTTATATGACCTTAAATAATCGTCTATAATTTTCTTTATAATCCTAAATGATCGATTATTTATCTTAAAAAACCATTAATGACCGTTAGATCACTTTGAACATTGACAAAAAACTGTTTTAAATTTGTTTGTTTAAATAACACTGAATGGCTGTTGGAAAACTTTGAATGACTATTGTTAAATGACTTCTTAAATAATCAATAATCAAATGACCTTAAAGTAGCCTCAATAACCATAAATAACCATTATATGATCTTCAATGATCATTGGATATCTTTATATGAATTTGAGTAATCTTAGGAGGAGTAGATAAACATTGTATGACCTTAAATAAATAATTGATTATCTCAAAAAAACCTTGAATGACCGTTAGACAATTTTGAATATTGATAAAAACTCAACACTGTAAGTTTAATAACTTTGCTTCCCGTAAGATTGTTGGATCTTAAATAACATTGAATGAGCTCTGGATAACTTTGAACGAATGTTAAATAAATTCTTAAATAGTCGCCCAATGACCTTGAAATGTCCATTATAATCATATATAACTAGTATATGATCTTAATCGATCACTGTATGACCTTTTTTTTAATAGACATTGGATACCTTAAATAATTTATTAATAATCCTAAATTATCATTTGATTATTTTAAATATCCTTGAATGATCGTTAGATAATTGTTGGATCATAATAAATCTACCTGAGTAACCTTAAATAGTCTTGAATGGCCACGAAATGGCCTTGAAAGATCCGGTCTATTGAGTTTTAGTAATTTTTAGTAATTAAAAAAGATGATATTGAATTTTAGTAGGATAACCAATAGATCGTTAAACCACAAATCCTCTTGACTAATTGTTGAATGACCTGCAAAGACGCTAAACTGCTTTATATGGCCATTATATGATCTTGATGCCCTTCAATTATCTTGAATGATTACTGCACATTCCTAAATAACTTTGAATAAACTTTGAACAACTAAAGAAATGTTGAATGACTGTTTGATCATCGAATGAACCTAAATGATCTTGAATGATCGTTTTAAGTTCTTGAATGACATTATTATTATATTAAATTGCAGTTGGATGATAATTTTATTAATTTAAATGAAATAAAAGGAAAAATAATTTCAGTGCTAATAGCAAAAATAGCAAATCTTTAACTCAAATGACTTTGATGAACCGAATGATTATTGGATCATAACCTATGTATTCTGAAAACCTTTAATTGTAATTTTATGAATATGTATTTTATAAGTAACTTTAGTAAAAAATAAATAATAAAGATTATTATTATTAATAAATAGACTTGAAGGATTGTCAGATGATCTTTAATAAACGTTATTAAATCGTTAATGAATAATTAATAAGTTATTTGACCTTAAATTACAGTTGGATGACCTTGAATAATAGCTGATTGTTCGTTGATCGTGAAATGTTTCTAAATAGCAGTCCAAAAAATCCTAAATAAATTTAAAAAAACATTATAGCATCTTAATTCAACATAAGATGAGTTTAAGTGGTGTTGAATGATCATTGGATATCTTAAACACTGTTCAAAGACGTTGAATAATCTTGAATGGTTTTTAATGACCTTAGATGATCGTTTGATGATTATAAATAATCTTAAGTTAAATTGGATAATCATGACTCATCGTCTAATGACACCTAAGTGAACTTGGGAGATCGTTTTATGTTCGTGAATGTCATTAAGTGGTCGTTAGATGACCTTGAAGGAAATTCAGAAAAAAAAAATTCGGTACGCAAACGTGTAACTTCAATGACTTTAATTAACCAAATGATTGTTGAATCTTGAATAACGTTAGGTATTCGTTATTGGCTGTTAGGTGATTTTTCAATAATTAATAAGTTTGATGACCTTGAAGAACCTTAAATTACAGTTAGATGACCTTGAATGATCATCGAGCATCAAATGCACTTAAATGATAGTCCCAAAAAGATTCCAATAATTTAATAATACAAAACTTTATAAATCCACAATGAGTTTATAACAATTATCCTAAATAATAATTATATGATCTTAATTGATCATCAGGTGCATTTAAAAGGTGTTGAATGATCATTGAATATCTAAAACACCTTTGAATTACTGTGGAATGTCATGAAAGACTTTAATTGATCTTAAATAATCTTAAGCGACCTTTGAATAACCATGAATGATCTTCAAATGACTAAATGATTATTTAGTATCCTTGAATGATATTAAATAACCATTAGATGACCTTGAATGATAATTTTATGATTTTGGAAGATATTAATAAAAAATTCAAATCTATAACTCAAATGGCTTTGGTTGACCATTTTATTAACTATCATAATAGTTGAAGAGAAGGGTTGCGACCGTTACTACGTGGTCTAGTTTTGAATGACCTTTCGGTGACCTTGAAGGTCTGAAATGCCTAGTGTATGTCATATGTTATATGTTTGTCGATGATGGTCTTTATATTCCTTTTTCTTGATGTATTAAAATTAATAAACATGTTCCTCCCTCTTTAAGTATCTCCTCTTCATCAACTAAAGAGCATCCCCTGGCAGAAACTCCTGGACTTCGTAGAAGACACAGGAGTACACAAAGAGTAAAACATCCAGAGGCGCACAAAAGGACCACGGAGACCGCAGTGCAGGGACGCTAAGCGACACCACCTCAGGAGGAAAAAAATCTCTTCTTCATTGTTGAATTGACGAAGCTAATACTTTGTAAAATTCCATTATACACGTTGTCCCCTGAAATTTTGAATACGGGCATTTTAATGCATTACTCGTTGCTTAGTTACCACGCTCGTCACATATTTTAATGGATTGACCAACGGGAAATAATCAGTAATTTGTAATTTGTAATAAAATAGGGAATCAAAATGAAACATATTTACACGTTATTTTAATATTACTATTTTTACGGACACAATGCTGACGTAACGAATAACAAGTAACTGCAATGTTCATCTTATTAAATGTTCGAAAACATCTCCTTGTTGAGCCAAACAATATCCCAGATAATCATAAAATTCCTGTTAACATTATAGCTTCAAAATGTCAAATTGATATGCATATTGCAGCAAAAACCATAGCAACCAATAATAATAATCGAGATATAATACAAATTACATTACACATATTCAAAATTTCAGGGGACAACGTGTATATCGGGAGTATGCATTAATTCATGCGGTTTTCTAAGAGAGGGCGTTACTAGTATTATTTCGCGTCCTGTTCATCCGTGACTATATTCATTTGAAAGCTTCTGCCATTGCGCGTTTTTTTCAATATATGTAATTTTATTGAAGCGTAAACAACATTTTTTTCTATTCATTTGAACATGTCGAACTTTGTGCCAGAAAAAGTGTTTTTGCGGGGAGTTCTTCTTCATTACTTTAACATGAAGAAAAGTGCTACCGATGGTGACCATGCTCTTGCTGAAAGAACGTGCCAGAAGTATTTTGCACGGTTTAAAAGTGACGATTTCAACATAGAAGACGATGAACGACCCGGACAGCCAAAAAGGTTTGAAGATGAAGAATTGGAGGCATTGCTTGATGAAGATGCGTGCCAAACGCAAAAAGATCTTGCAAAATCATTGGAAGTTGATCAAGCAACCATTTCCAGGCGTTTAAAAGCATCGGGATTCATCCAAAAGCTTGGAAATTGGGTGCCGTATGAATTAAAGCCGAGACATCGAACGCCGATTCTGCAAGTCGGAAATGTTGCTTCAACGCCATAAAAAGAAGTCATATTTGCATCGGATTGTCACTGGTGATGAAAAATTGATTCATTACGATAATCCCAACCGCAAGAAATCGTATGTGAAGCCTGGCCAGCCATCAATATCCACGGCAAAGCCGAATATCCATGGCGACAAGGTAATGCTCTGTATTTGGTGGGATCAGAAGGGTGTGTTGTATTATGAGCTGTTAAAATCGGGTCAGACGATTAAAGGGGACCTCTACCGAACACAATTAATTCGTTTGAAGAGAGCGACTGCGGAAAAACGACCAGAATATGCAACCAGACACGAATCCATAATTTTCCATCATGACAACGCTCGGCCACATGTTTCAAGACAGGTTCAAAACTATTTGGAAAACAGTGGGTGGGGAGTTCTACCTCACCCGCCTTATAGCCCAGACATTGCCCCTTCGGATTACTACTTACTCAGATCAATGTAGAATTAATGCATACTCCCGATATAAGGTTAATAAAAACACTCGGTTTGTAATTTCACTGATTTTAATCATCTGCCTGATGAAGCCACTGTATGGCGAAACATATGTCGTAGTTTCGACATTAAAATCAGTGAAATTACAAACCAAGTGTTTTATTTTCCTTATATCTTCTTCATTGTGTTTTGTGTCTTGAATTACTATGTAATTTCCCATCTCCTAGATGTACTCTATCTCTCCTAATTTTTTGTACTATCACGTTACGTATTACTTAATCAATGCCTTTCTTGTTTACTCTATAATATTGCGAGATTACTTGTGTGTATTAATTTGTAAATAAAACATTATATTGCGCATGAGTATGAACTCTAATTATCTTGCGCATGCGCTCAACCACAATCTTTAATAATACTCCCTAATAAAATTAAAACAAGCATCGATTAAAATAAAACAAAAAAACTACACTACAATAATAGTTAAAACAAAAAAAACACCAACGTTAAGTAAATGTCATATGTCAGGTTACCTGTCTGGGTGGTGAATATGCGGGTGGTGCCGGTTCCTCAATAGCCTCCTCCTTAACATTATTATAATACTCCTCGACCTCTTCATTCTCATACTCAGTCTGGTTAAACATGTATTAATAATGATTGTTAATTACATAACAAGGTGCATTGGATAAATAACATTGTTGCAAGCAAGTTAATGAATAATTAATGATGTAATAATAATATTATATGACGACGTAACGTTTCGTACTGTTTGGGCTCACCTCTTGTCGCGAAGGGCTCCGCTGCGGGCTGTACTCGAGCTCCTCCTGGTACCTGTACTGGTTGTTGGGCACGTAGACCTCTTCCTCGCTCTCCTGCTGGTCGTCAGGGTGCGACAGGGTCTTGCCCTTGCGCTGCGCTTCGCGCAGTTCGTCGGGCGTTACGGCGATGTTGTCCAGTTTTTGCAGCTGGGGTAGAGATTTAAGTACGGCCATTCGGTATCTTAAAATTCAAATAAATATAACCAATATCAAACAATATTTTAGTCATAGTTAAATGTAATACTGTAAGATAGACACACTTTAATTAAAACACATACTAGAGAAATTAAGGTGAAGTATGATATAAAGTTACCTAATCAAAAAAAAACTTTGGTTTTGGAATAGTAAAATTTTGGTTATTAACATTTTCTGAAAACTAAATTCATTTTGTATGAAGAAGGAGACATTATTACTTTGTTTTACCACTTTACCATAAAGTGTTTAGAAAAAACACGAAAATATATTCGTAAAATCTACAACAAATGAGTCTTATTAAGACTACAAGAACAAATCACTTTTGAAACAACTACTTCTCTAGCTAATACTTCGACAGACATTGAATAATACAAAAGTAATTTGCGTGTTACAAAATAGCAAGGCTATCAAAGCAACACTAGTTTAAACGTTATTCTTTCTGTAAAATGAACTAAAAATGATTGAATGTACGTTAAAATAGTTTCTGAGTGACTATACTATGGTAATTTGGAAAAAGAAATGAATTTAGGTTGATGTAATTAAAAATAAATTAGCAAAAGCAATTAAATAATTCAATACTCAATTTTATAACCATCTGTAGACACGTGTTTCGATATTTCAATCTCTTCAGTACAGCTTTATTATAAAATTGATTTTAAACATAAATAAAAACGTAAAGGACTTATATATTTTATTATAAAGTGTTTACTTTATGTTAAGTTTATTTATTTTTAATATTAGATTATTGAAAACGTTTATTGTTTTTATTACATAATTTCTAAACGAGATACAAAATGTAATTACATTATTAGAATTGAATTATAAATGATGTACCTACCCTTCAGTATGTGCACAAGGATTCTCCCCGAGCCAGAGATTCTTGAGGTTGGGAAGGCTTTGCAGGTACACGACTTGGTTGAGGTCTCTGATGTCATTCTGCCTGATGTAGAGCTCTTCCAGTCTTTTGCACAGCCCGAAGTCTTCCAAACTGTTTATTTTGTTTATGCTGAAAAAAAAAACAAAAATACGTAAAGGTTAATTTATTGTTTTTAAAAATACGCTCAATTACGTAAACACTTGATAATGGAAAGATTGAGGTTATGTAAACAAAAAATTCTTACTATAAGATCAATTGTAATACCTACAATTCGATAATATGAATAGTTTAGGGACGACAGTTTATTAATTGATTTATGTGCGCAATTGGAATTGAAAGAATGTTTATGCAAACGTTTTCAACACCAGCAATAGTTGTTCAGTGCCCGCTCTCTTGCCTGATATATGAAATAAAGATCGATTAAAAAAATCAAGTACTTTATCCTTGCAAATGTTCGATCGGCTCGATCTTCTCGAGTGGTTTGAAAAAAACTCAATTGCCTTGCACCAAGTGGAACAGATATTTCAGCAATACTCATGTTGAGAAACTAGTAACTATAAAAATTCGATAGTCGAACGATTAGTACAATTTAATCCAGAAACGAAAGGTAAATGTTGATTTATTTTGTTTTTTTTTCTAATGTATGTAGGGTGAATCCCGTTAATAAAGTTATTACTTTCCCTATATACGAAGTATATATAGGGGAAGTATTGTTTTCGTGCGAGAAAATGTCTGTGGGTGCTGTATCTCAAAAACGAATGATCAGATTGAGATGAAACTTTAAACTTAAGGTTTTATCGTTAAAAACTGGAACTGAAAAGCTTTTGATATTGAATTGACGAGGCAGATGAATAATTGGGTGGCGAAACATGTTGCAGTGTTCAACAATAAATGTGAAACCCTCCCAACTGTGTTGTTTTATTTCAATTTGAAAAGCTTTTGGTAAACATTCATAAACCGGAAGTGGATGTTTACTCGAGGCGTTTTTTTGGTTTTTCTCAATATTTTTCCTAATTTGAAAAATATTACATAACTTTTCAAACAAATGTTAAAGGGAATGAGAAACTGAAGTTTTATTAAGACATGTTTTTCGTAAAATTCTTAACTTGTGAGAAAAAAATTTAACATTAGAATTTTTCAGAAAAATTTTTCTTTAACGATTCTTGAAATTTCAGTAATTTCTCCTCCACACTTTCAGTTTTTATTGCAACTTCCTTTCCAAAGAATTTTCATCGAGAATTCTACAAATTTTTATAAAGCAAAGATTTTATTCAAGAGTTTCAAAATTTTTCAGAATGTCATTTATTTATAGAAATTTCTTCGTGGTTTTTGTACAATATTTTGTTTAACTTTTTCTATAATTTTCTCAGATGATCCATAGATTTCATTTTAGATTTATAAAACTTTTTTGAGAATTCTAGAAGTCTACAGTAATTTCGTTTTCTTATCCAATAAAAAAATAAATAGATATTTCCAGATTTTTGCAAATATTTTATTCGAGAGTTCTAGATTTTTCAGAAAGTACTTTCAAGATTTTGTTTAGAGGATTCTGAAAGTTTACAGTAATTACTTCTTCATATTTCCAGAATTTTTAGCAAAGGTCTTATTCGGGAGTTTTTTTTTAGAAAGTTCGCTTTAATATTTATAGAATTTTCTTTGAGGCTGTTTCCAGTTATTTCTCTTCCAGATTTTAATATTGTCGTATAAATTGCAATGATTTTTTCCAGAACTTTAGACATTTTTCTAGTGTTCAGAAATTTCCAGTAACTTTTATTCAGATTGGAGGCTATAGATTTTTCTGGAAAATCTGTTCCTAGAAATCTAGACTCTTTTCATTCATTTCTCTTCCAGATATCAAGATTTTTTTCAAGCAGTCGTTTAAATTGCGGTGTTTTTAGAATTAAAAAAAAAATTTATAAATTCAGAAAATTTCTAGTAAATTGCGAAGATTTAAATGAAGGCTTTTTTAGAAAATTTGTTTTTAAAAAGTAGACTATTTTTGAAGGAGAAATTTTTAGTAATTTCTTCTCTACATTTCAAGATTTTTTCAACTTGTCTTCTAAATCGTAAAGATTTTCTTTGAGGCTATAGAATTTTTACAATTTTCTTCTAGAAATCTAGATTATTTTCTCGAGGGTTCAGGAAATTTTTAGCAATTTATTCTCTAGAGTTCGAGATTTTTTTTGAAGTCGTCTTTTAAATTGCAAAGATTTTCTTTTAATGCCTAGTATTTTCTAGAATTTTTTTCTAAACGTTTATAGTTTAGAAAATGGCCAATAACTTCTTAACAAAAATTATTTTTTTTAACTATTCTTATAAATTGCGAAGATTTTTTTCAGGCTCTAAATGTTTTTTAACTCGTCTGCTTTTCGAAAATTCAGGTAAATTTCAGTAATTGCTTCTCTAGAATTCAACATTTTGTTTCAACTAGAGGCTATAAACTTATTTAGAAAGTTCTAAATTGCAGAATTTTTCTTAGAGGGTCTAGATTTTTTTAGAAAATTTTCCCCTTGAAATCTTTTCTTATTTTAGAGAAAGTTTAAAGAACATTCAGTAATTTCTCTTATATTTATTCAACTGGTCTTCTAAATTTCTAGGAGGCTGTAGAATTTTTAGAAAATTTTAATTTAGAAATCTAGACTTTTTTTCAAGGGTTCAAGAAATTTCCAGATTTCTCCTCCAGATTTCAAGGTTATCTTCTTATCTTCTAAATTACAAAAATTTTCTTGGAGGCTATAGAAAATTTGTTTGTAAAAATCTAGGTTCAGGAATTTTTCAGTAATTTCTCTTTTTTGAGGCCTTAGATTTTTGAGAATGTTCGTTCTAAAATCTAGATTCACTTTTTCAAGAATTCAAGAAATTTCCACTAATGCCTTCTATAGGTTTCAAGATTTTTTAATTCAACCCGCTTGCTAAATTGTGAAGATTTTATTGGAAACTGTAAAATTTAAAAAAAAAGATACGTTTAGAAATTAAAAAAATTCTAACCCACCCTAAAATCAGTAAAACATAAGCGAGGGTTTTAATTAAAAGTTGTAAAACGTAAATAAACATAATATTATTGCAAAATTTAATAGATTTATTCAAACAAATTTTGAAATTTAAGAAAAAGAAAGATATAACTTTTCAAACAAACAAAAAGTTAAAGTAAAGTTAAAGTTTTATTGAAACATTTTTTTGTTCTTAATTTAATAATTTTGAATTTTTTTTCTTATTGTAAAAAATATAAAATCAAACTTTAAATTTTTTAAGCAGAAACTTTCTACATGTATTCTGAATATTTTTAGAAAGTTTCAAGTAGATGGCAATTGTTTTCATATATTTTTTCACACCATTATCATTGCAATTTTTTAACGTCTCTTTAATTTGACGTGAAGTTATTTAAAAAAATCTAAAATCAAACGTTTGAATTTTTTAAGCAGTAATATTCCTACATATAGTCTCAATATATTTAGAAAGTTTCAAGTCGACAGCAATTGTTTTTATATTTTTTTCAGACTGTCAAATATATGATTGAAATTTTATTAACGTCGCTTTCTATTGACGTAAAATTTGAAAAATCTAGAACCAAACTTTTGACTTTTTAAGCATCAACATTCCTACATGTATTTTGAATGTACTTAGAAAGTTTCAAGTCGGTAGCAATTGTTTTTATACTTTTTCAGGCCGTGAAAGTTACGATTGCAATTTTTCATCGTCTCTTTCATTTGACCTAAAATTATTTAAAAATCTAAAATCAACTTTTGATTTTTCCATGCAGCAACATTTGTACATGTATTCTGGATATATTTATATTTTTTTCAAACCATCAAAATTATGATTGTAATTTTCTTAACGTCTCTTTCATTTGACGTAAAAATAATGAAAAAACTAAAAAGAAACCTTTGATTTTTTAGGCAGCAACTTTTGTACATGTATTTTGTATATATTTAGATAGTTTCAAGTCGATAGCAATTGTTTATATATTTTTTTTTCAGACCGTCAAAATTATAATTGAAATTTTGTTAACTGCTCTTTCATTTGACGTAAAATTATTAAAAAATCTAAAATCAAACTTTTGATTCTTTTAAGCAGCAACATTCCCAAATGTATTATGAATATATTCAGAAAGTTTCAAGTCGATGGCAATTTTTCTTATATTTTTTTAACACTGTCAAATATATGATTGCAATTTTCTTAACGTCTTTTTAATTTGACGTAAAATTATTAAAAGCAGCAACATTCCCACATATATTCTATATCATATATTAGGTGTACGCTAGATGAATCTTTTTGTGAGGTGTGTTACCAATACGCTATATATATATAGTTTATTATGATGGGTCGAATAAATAGATAATTGATAGTATTTATTCTGGGAGGTCAGAACTAATAAAAGAACATTTTTAACATTCATTAAAAAAGCAAAATGCACACAAAAAAACATGGTGGATAGCCAAAGACTACTACTACTATTTTGTATAATTTAAATAGTTTATTGTATCATTATTCGGACACTATTTTCATTCTATAACATGTAAGGACATTTTGAAAATAATAGTGTATTATTATTAATTTTATTTATTTACTTAATTATTAAAACAATAAAAATACAATTTAAACAATATTTTACTGTGTAATTGAAGAATTTAATTAAATCTATTATATACATCTGCGTCCCTTCCTTTGCAATACACTCTCGTATTTGTTTTTATTTCATCTGGGCACGTCCCTTTCATATTAAACCGTCCAATTTACCGCCCACATCGGAAAGCCACCGACTGCGACGTTACAGGCAATTTTGTTTTGGTTTTCGTAATTTCCGCATTAACAACAAGCAGAATATTAATTATCCGCTACGTCGCTCCGATTTGCATATCTTCAATTAGAATATCATCACGTCGAATCGGCGCAGCCCGTATTCCCGTCCCACGTGTATAAATCGAAGCTTTTTCCGCATTTCTAGAAAAGGAGCTTAATTCGTCCACTAATGGCGTTCGCAACCCCGTGGAAAGGGGGACATTCTTAATCCGGTTAATTTCCTGTTATCGGGTCGTTAAGTGCTCAGAAGGGGGTGGCGAGGTGATAATATTGAAATGCGAGGAATTGGAACTGTCCCAAAATTGTAATTCTTAGTAATAGATCGTATATAACTTTTTAATTCTTTTAGTCAGTTATGAAATTTTTAATATATTCGTATTGGAACAGAAATTTAAGTAAAGGAAATCCATTCTTGGCTTAATGTCTTTTCCCTACATAGTCCATAAATGGTTTTGTAGGTTTTTAGGCTTAAATAAAAGAAGTACGAGATATAATTCAATAGCAAGTTTAGTGATGTTTAGTTTACTTTAGATGCTGTTCTTTGCCCTCATCAATAATTATAACTGTGTATTATGCACTTTTCAATCTTGAATCGATTACTGCAACATTCTAATAAGTATGACAAGTGTGAACATTACACATTTGATTTGTGGTTTTACTCAGGTATTTAGTAAACGCTGAGAAATTTTTGTGATGTTATGAAATTACAAAATATTTGTTTGAATTAATTTAAATGCATTATTTAGAATACAAACGTTATAAAGAGTCGATGAACTCTAAAATGCCTAAAGGCTTTTAGTAGACTACAGTCTAAGTTTCCTTTCAATGTGAATTATTTGAATAGAAAGTGTGAAAGTAATTAAATGTTGGGGATGAAATCTAAATAGGTATTTAGAAAAATTATGTATTTATTATTATTTATTTACAATTAATATAATAATATAGGTTGTTATATAATCAATTAGTTGAAAAAAATGTGGTTAAGGTGCCTTAACCAGTATTTGTGTTATATTCCAACCTTGTCTAGGGGAGTGCTAACCGTCTCTCCTTTCATACAACACAATTGTACAACTTGTTACTGGCGCTTATATAGCGCACACGTTTCCCGCAACAGTTAATACACATAAAACTCATCAAATTTATTCTTTATGTAAAATCAAAATTATACATTATTTATAAAAAGGAATATATTTAGTGTACTTTTTATAAGAATCCTGTAGAATTGAAAATTTCAATAATAATGTTTAATAAAAATATACATATACAGGGTGGCGCAAAAAAATCTCTTCGGATTTTATAAACACGCCGTAGTAATATATAAATGCTCTTGTCGGAATGATGCTTGAAAATAAATTGTAATTATTCAATAGATTTTCGACCATTACAATAATAATTAATAAATTGGTTGACGCGAATAGTTGCAAATTATAATTATATAATTATAAATATTATTTCTCATTAATTAGCTAAAAATATAGTTTTAATTTATACATCAACATGTATTACGGAGTAAACCTTTAGTTTAGTAAAATACTAATTGTTTTAATTTTTAAAATAATGTTCAAATTAATTAATTAATAATTGATGAAAACTAATATTAAAAGTCAGATTTCATTGTAGTATATAAAAATACAAGTTACTTGGTTTGAAATTCCAATAAATCATTTTTCTGTTAGTTTTATTCAGACATTACTATAGATGATTACTCTTCATGATAAATCATAATAAATTGTTAAAGCAATAATTCATAAACCAAATCTTCACTAAATAATGGTTTAACACTAATATTCATTTGATATTTGATTTGATACATTTGCGAACTGTTTTGATGATTTTATATTTTTATTTATTTCTGGAAATTTCATCTTATTACTCTATTAATTATTAAGTAAATAATACAATTTGTATATTAATTATGAACTTTATATTCCTTTTTTAATACAGTGGTGGTGCTTTTAATTTTAATGTAAGTTGCTACAGTGTAACTATAAAAACTAATAACTTGATTCTTCATAAACAGGCAATATTGAGTTTGTACGGTGGTTTGATGTGACGTGCATAAAAGCAAGAAACTAGGAAACGGCGAATTTGTTGAATCAGCGACCCGTAGAGTATCACTATCGACCACCGGCTGTTCCCCTATTTTACGCGAGATGTTTCATCCTTACAATTTTGCAAACCCCCGAAAATGTTTACACATCAAACTTATTTAATTTAAAAATTAATACACTATTATAATTATCGTCATTTTTCTACAGGTCCTACAAAATACATACATAATAATACAAGTGTAAATTAAATATTGATAACAATAAAAGTAAATGGGACAAAAAGATCTATTCTAATCATTTTCGTAATTCAATTTAATTTATAATAAAATCTATGTATAAATTTGCAAATAAAGAATAATCTATTTATCTATAATAAAATAATAACCATATTCTATACACACACACATCAACGTACGATCAATAATAAATTTTAATATTTTTCAACAGTGTGTAAACCAAAACTTTATAAAATTCCCAAGGATTAAAACACAAGCTTCAAGGTTTTCTATATACAAGGTGGGGCAAAAGTCCCGCTACCATTTTGATTGCGCGCCATCTTGGTTCTGTGACGTTTAGCTCAGTTTCACTTTAACCATTGTATTGTGTAGACGTCCAAATTTTATTATGGATAAATATACGCCAAAAGAACGAGCAGAAATAGTGACAATATTTATTGAAAATAATCGTTCCACTATTGCCACTCTGCGGAAATTGCGTCAAAAATATCCTAATCGTTCAGTGCCTCACAAAACCACAATTTATCGTTTACATGCGAATTTTCGACAGTACGGCACGACAGCAGACAGGCCTCGTACTGGCAGACAACGGACGTCTCGCAACGCTGAAAATGTGTCTTTGGTGCGCGATAGTGTTGCAGAGTCTCCAGAAACATCAATTCGGTGACGTGATTCCCAGTTACACATTTCTGCACGCAGTTTAAGGCGAATTTTGAAAACTGATTTGAAAATGTTCCCATACAAAATTCAATTAGCCCAAAAATTGCTACCGAGTTGAATACAGTAATGCAATCCTAAGACTGTCTGGTGAAATTGAAGATTTTTCGTCTAAATTGATAATGAGCGATGAAGCCCATTTTCTTCTCAGTGGCCACGTCAATAAACAAAACAGTCGATTTTGGGGAACACACAATCCTTAATTAATTCATGAAACATCATTGCATCCACTAAAAACAACTGTATGGTGTGGTATTCATGCTGGAAACATCATTGGTCCCTATTTTTTTTGAAAATGACCAAGGTGTTGGAGTTACTGTTAATGCTGAACGGTACAAAGACATGATTCGAAATTTTCTTATGCCTAAAATGGAAGAGCAAGAACTAGAGGACATGTGGTTTGAGCAAGATGGGGCCACAGCACACACAGCTCGTCCAGCAATTCAATTATTGAATGACGTTTTTCCATGAAGACTAATTTCGGGAGGTGGCGATTTAGCATAGCCAGCCAGATCTCCGGATTTAACAGCAGCAGACTTTTTCTTATGAGGTTTTTTAAAATCAAAAGTTTATGTGAATAAGCCCCAAACGATTCAACATCTTAAAGACAATATCCGTCACGAAATTGAAGAAATTCAGCCCGATATGTTGAAGGATGCCATGAAAAATGCTCCGAAAGTTGCATAACGAATCGCGGTCACCATTTAGCCTAAATAATTTTCCAATCATAGCGGAAAAGAAATGTAAAGACCAAATAAACTTTTTATGTATACCAAACTTATTTATCTTTTATTTGAGCAAAGTTATAGGCAATCAAAATGGTAGCGGTACTTTTGCCCCACCTTGTATTAGCGGCACCGGAAAGTAATGCCGCTTTTTTTACCTTAAATTCAAACAAATAAATGTTTAACAAGTTTTTATTTTCAATCAATAATATAATCACATTCCTTATCAACAACAAAAAATCAAGTGGTATTTGGGTAAAATATCTTGAGATAGCATTTTGGACATTTTTTGCCACTAACAAAATCTTGTGGGGATCGGAACAAATGAAAATCCGAGGGTGCGATATCGGGCGAATATGGTGGGTGCGACAGTACCGCCCACCCCAATTCATTAATTTTTCCAGTGTTCGTCTTGCACAGAATGACGCCTTTTCTGATGACAATCGCCAGATATTTTTCGACTAAAGATTGGTTCACTCGATCTAATTCTTCACAATAAAAGTCTGCATCAACAGCTTGTCCAGGTTTTAGTAATTCAAAATGAACAATTCCGCCAATACTCCACCAAATACACAGAAGCGCCTTTTTGGGATGTAAGCCCGGCTTCGCAGTACATTTTGGTGATTCATTTGGAGAGAGCCTTTTGCGTTTTGGATTATCATATAGGACCCATTTTTCGTCACCAGTAAATGTTCTTGGATGGTCGACCAAGGTTGATTAAGAGTGTTTGACAGTTCCTCGATTGTTTGGACATGGATTTGTTTCCACTTCTGTCGTTAGCATGTTGTTGTCTAATGTTATTGATCTTCCTGATAGATAAGATCAAATTTACCGGATTTGAACTTGGAAAACCATCTTTGACATTTACGAACGACTATGCATGTGGATAAACATCGCAAATGTTTTTAGTCGCAAAAACCTTAGCGAAACTCAAAAAGCATACAATGCCGGATTTGCTCTTCAGGTATTTGGCTGACCATTTCACCTCAAATTACAAAAAGTAACATGAATTATTTAGAAGTGAACAAGACACAGTGACCTTAAAATGACTTTGACTCCCCTTCCCTTCGAGATACACAATGAGCTAATAAATGACAATCAAATATCGAAATAATCTCCATATTACTTTTTTATTTCATCTAGAGTTTCTTCGTTATTAAAAAAAATAGTTTTTGAACACTTGTTTCTTAAAAAAAACGCTAATAGCAAGAACATAAATTAATCCCTCTAGAACAACATAATTGCGAAATTCATTAAATAATATGACTCTGAAAAAAACAAACAAAACCTGATTAAAATGATATAGAGGGATTGATCTGCATAAACATAGTTATAAACTTGTAAACATAGATTAAGCACCCTGAGATAACCCACTGTTAAGTTCATTGTTAAAATAAGTTCTAAAAATATTCTGGCAGAATAATAATCTATCTAATTGTTAGTTAATCTTCTACAACGTAAAGAACTTATATTTTTTTATTATATAGATTATTATAATAATCTATGTTTTGTTTTTGATAGCCACTAATTAGATCTCAAATTTCTTCCAAAATTTGCATTCGTATCCATACCTGCGTTTTTAGTTCACATTTTCGTACATTGATACTAATTAAAATGTGTAAACTAAGAGAATTTTGATTTATTTTACCTTACCTTTTTCAGAATTAATTGCGAAAAGGTGTTACTCTTTCTACATTAAATATAATTTTTCGCAATCACAGTTCTGATGATGCGATCGGTTGGTTTGAATACTGTCCGGCTTCGAATTTGCTTCTCTGATAATGAGCAATGACCTTCTTCGCCTTAACGCCGTCATCTTCTCCTAGTAAACAATATGCTGCACATCATAAACACATCGTATTCTCTGATTTTAGACTTTATCTCAACACAAGATCAAAATTATGCACGAATTTTCCCAAAATTCTCAGTTTCAAAGATGATATTCTTGAGCCGATTCTCTGGCTGCTTCCAAATATTATCAGAATACTCCATAAATTCAACTGGCTTTATGCATGTGAGAAAAGAGCATCTTGTGAAATGAGAGTCCAAGGGTAAGACGGTCACTCTAAGCCCCCAGTATAAAAGATAAATATTGGATGGTTCCATATATTCGTTCGGTTTTTGTTAATAGTGCAAATGTTTTCCGAATATCAGCGGTTCTGGTCGCCTTATCGGGCAATTCAAATATGTGTTGAAACGAGGACAATTCGTTCTTTTCATCTGTTTTCTTTCACTTTTCATTGACATTAGATTTGTTTGTGGTAAAGGAGAATAAGGTGAATTTTCAGCATATTTTTCATTATTATTTCAAGAAAGGCAAGCGAGCTGCAAAGGCTCATTGAAAGATATGCGGCGTATATTCCTTAACAGAACCTACCACTCAGAAATGATTTGCCAAATTTCGTTCCGAAGATACGAGTCTTGAAGGTGAACCCCGTAGCAGCCAGCCCATCGAAGTTGATTCGACTGATACTGGTTGAGCAAGACCGGAAGCTAAATTTGCGAGAGATTGCGGAGACACTTAAAATAGGGCAAGGAACCGTTCAAAGGCATTTGCAACATCTTGGATACGTGTCCCGTCTCCATGTTTGGGTGCCGCACTTATTGACCAACCGCATGTCCATCTACAATTCACTTCTGAAGCGGCTCAAAAGCGAACCGTTTTTAAAACAAATAGTTACTGGCGACGAAAAGTGGATCGTCTACGATAAGGTAGTGCGCAAGAAATCGCGGGGCCAAATGCTGGCCTACATCCGAAGAAGATTTTGCTATCCATTTGGTGCTGTTTTACGATCTGCTTCCTTAGGATAAACAATTTATTCGGAGATCTACTGCACGCAGCTAACGAAATTTAACCAAGCATTGCGACAGATACGTCCAGAATTGGTCAAACGCAAAGGTGTCATATTCCACCATGACAACGTCCGACAATAATCACTCAGCGAAAATTAGTGCAACTTGGCTACCCACTGTATTCTCCGGACCTTGCACCATCCGACTACCACTTGTTCCGGTCCCTGCAAAACTCCCTCAACGAGAAATCGTTCGGTAATCAGTTAGCTGTGAAAACGTACCTCGGCAGTTTTTTTTGCCTCTAAGCCCCAGACCTCCTATGAAAGCGGAATAATGAAATTGTTGGAAAGATGGCAAGAGGTCATCAACAAAAACGGAGAATATATCATTGATTAAAATTCATCCTTTGTATGAAAAAAAAACTTGTTTAATTTCAGCCTTCGAAAACCGAACGAATGTATGAAATCAAGTTAAGCTCTCAGTTGTTCCCATTAATAACGCGTAAAGTCTTCTATTCCTGTGGTTTTTGAGGCTAGATATAAGTTTGTTAAATCTTTTACAAGGTTTATTATATGATCTAATACATAATAATAGTCCGATTTATTCGCTCTGTACAGTCGTTCTGCTCCTGCTTCCTTTCTTTGATTTTAAGCTGCATGATGTTGTGAGTCCTCCATCATGTTTCGGATTATTCTTTCCAGATATGGACTAATCACATCTTAAAGTAGCATTCAAAGTATTTGGCCTCCTTAAGTGACGCTGCATGCTGAAAAATTGCCAATTGCTGAGTACCCTCGATGTTTGGAACACAAAACTCGTTATTCGATGTCAATTTGCTGCAGAATTATTAAAAAATGATACTTTGTTTATTTATTTAGGTGTCCCTTTTGTCTGTGCCATGCTTGAGACGAATTCCTGATTGATGTGCAGGTTCCTTATCTCGTACTACTTCAATTAACTTTAGCTTTAACCTTCTATTAATCACGTACTTGCAGTTGGATTTTTTTAAATTACATGATAACACCGTGTCCAGAACCATTATGACAGAATATAAATTATTCCGAGCATCAGGTATATATTAAACCTTTTTCACAAGATATGGTAACCGCTTCAAAACAATTTATCTCAAAGTACTGCATCCCTTAACATTCAGGTATATTTGCCGATTCTAGAATTTTCTCTCACCTTGAGGGTCTTGGGTAGTTTCTAGAATCAGCTAGTTCAAGGCCAAAAGAAGATCTTGACCTTGACTTTCAAATAGTCTTGACCTTCAAAAATAACCTTCAAATGGTCTTGACCTTCAAGTGACCTTGACTTTATATAATAATAATAAATTGTCTTTATTAATCCAATAAAAGTTATTCTTCTCAATTCCCTTGTCCGAAGGGAACACTCGAATGAAATAAATTGAAAGGCGATAGAGAACCGAAATTAGTTTTGTAAAGTGTATTACCCGCTTGATTTTTTTTGTTGTATCCATGTATTTGAAATCCGCAAAAAAATGAATCCAATGATGGTATGAAGACTAGGTAGAAAAGAACCAGATATATAGCTTGTTGAATTTTAAGAGTACGTGAAAATGTTTATAATTAAATAAAACACTAGTTTGACACTTTTTTCACTTGGTTTATTAATCGCTAGATGTACATTTCGGTCACTAAGTCACTTAGTGTTTAATCAGATATATAGCGTTGAAATGTCTATGTCTTCGGATACTGGATAGGTTTCCAGTTAAGGAACTTGTGGTGCAGGGTCACATCCCGAAGCCATTGGGATGTATGATGGAGAAGTGGTGGAAACACCTGAACTGGGTGTATTATGATGATAGACCACTAAAGTTTTATGGATATGACAATCATCTGCTATTATTATATATATTTTTTTGTAGTTTTATAAGTAGGAGAAGCAAAGACAATAAAGAATTGAGGCGATATATAGCGGTAGCCCAACATGCCGAAAATTTTGAAAGGCTTTTGAATATTTCCTGGAGACGGAGATGTATCGTAGTGGTTAAGAAAAAAATTTGGATGAACAAAAATTGAGAGAAATATTGCCCACGTACAAAGTTTTTTAGAACGAGGTACTCCAAAATGGTTTTGATTAATGGTTTTAATAATATAATAGAATTCTTTCGAGAGGGAAAAATGTACCGTGACTACTTATTTGCCATGCCACTGTTTGAAATTGACACTAAGGATTTATTTAAGAGATTTGCTAATAATCCGAATTTCTCAAATTTTGATGATGAGCCGCTTTATTATGAGCTATCAAGTGTATCCAATACAGATACGGACATGATCGATATCGACAAAGATTTGCTTGTAAGTGAGATTGCTTTACTCAACTTTAGTTTTAGTTTTACCGAACCAAAGTTAAGCTTCGAGTAAAGTTGTGTCACTCAAGAGTAACAAGTTTCAATCAGCTGTACGCAATATTTACAAAGTGCACTCCTTTCCGTTTCTCAGTTCACAATCAAAACTCACTTCGACTTCAATCCTTAAGTTCACAGGAAGTACCAGGGCACTAAGTGTTCAACTAAAATATGTTTAATTACTGCCCAATTGCACCATTATTTTCTGCAAAGATTTTGATAATACTTTTACTAGAAAAGACAATGTAAATTTCTAGGGATTATTTTTGTTTACATATTGTATAAAAGGTGCAAGCGTGAATAAATAAATAAATAAATAAAGCGTCACAAGGTGAACTCTTGTATGGGAAGAACAGCAGTAGAAGAATAATATCCTGCTGTCTCAAATGCTAAGAAGCGATCATTGTATGGGAAATTTGCAATGTACAAGTGAAGAAGAAATGTATATCTGGTCACCTAAAAATTACAACTCATAAAAATAATGAATTAATAGTAATTGGTGTTGAAAACTTCATTTTCATTTGAAGCTTTACAGTATCTACACCTGGTCATCACATAGATTTGCTCGGGTTTGCTCATTCAATAGGGGAAAAAGTAATTCAGTTATTAGAAGACTTGCCCTCGATGTAGATTATTATTGTGCCACTTGTATGATTAAAAATTTCGACTAATATTAGATGTTCTTGTTGCAGTCTCTTTGATCATCTTTAAACCATTTCATTCTATGAATCGCCTAAGCTAGCTGTAGTTACAGATTATATCAATATTTCGACAATTGAAGCGTATTTCTTTCAGTACTTATGTTTACTTCTAGCGTCGCCCATCGCTTAATTCAAATTCTATAGGTTGTTAAGAGTTCTTTTGATAAATAATCCGATCTGTGCCACCAGATTTGTAGCAAACTTTCGTAGTATAACAGCATGATAATTCATCAGGCTTTACTCTTAACTGCTGTGGAAGTAATATAAGTCCTTCAAATTTTGCAATGTGTTCTATAAACTTCAGAAATATTAAATTGTTTTACCGGATTTTCTGTTATTTTACAGCGATTATTTATCTTGACTCAAATTTTTATTAATTAATTAATTCGTTTTTTTTCTGTGTTACTGTTTTCATGAATATTTTCAACTCTTGGCAAGTAATTCTAACTTTTTTTCAACGACTACGTTTCTGACTGTTTTCAACAAGTTTTCTAATTATTTGTTTCTGCTGTAACTAAAACTATTATTTCTCCTTCTTCGATTACATTTTTACATTTGTTTCCACATTAGTGCAGCGTACTCTTGACCTACCACAATAAACTTTATATTGGCTCGCCGCAAAACTGACCTAAATTAAGTTACGGGTTATTAAGATAGGTCAAGGTAACTCTAGGTCAATATATTTTGAATTAGGGTAGGTCAAGAGTACGCTAGACCAATGTGTTGTTTATTAGTGCTTACCAGGTTTCGTATAGAATTTATTGGGTTAGGTCAAGAGTGCACCAGATCAATGCAAAAAGAAATTAAGGCAAACGTTGTCAAAAAAAAACTATTAAGAAAATAGTTAGATAATACAAAAATAAAGTATTTAAAATACCTCAATAGTCGAAAATTCTTGAAAACAAAAGAATTCTAGCAATACATATTAAAGGAGAGTTGGGTAGATAGATGTAGAAGTGTAAAAGAATGGATGAGAGAAGATAGATTGGGACGGGAAAGAAGAATGAAGGGGAAGAAGGAAACTAAGATAGAGTTGTTGTAACGAGTCCAAATTGTATTTAAGACTTCATTAGTTCTCTCTTCTACTTTTCTTATTGATTACCGACCAATGATTTTACCTTAATCATACTTTTTCCAATATTGAATTGACGAAACTGTTACTTGGTGAAATTTCTTAATATATAAGATAAATAGAGTTGCAGATGCCTTAAAACAAGTTATGAGTCAATGGTGTAGTTTTACACTATAGTAATGATGTTACTAACAATTATTATTTAACAAAAATAGGAAATAATTTCTAAAAAACGTTTAAATCTCTCGTTTATTTTGTTGTACTATAAATAACTGAAATTTTGCAAACAGGTACTTTATTATCATTAAAAAAAACAAATGAAACTCACCAACAGAAAGAGATTAGTATCAACAGAAACCTGATGCAAATTTAGAGGAGATATAATGGAGAAAAAATTAAATAAATTATTATAACCAAAATTTGAGAAGAGCGACAAAATAAAACTTTTCCTAAAAAGTAAAGAAAAACGATTTACATCTAAGTATCCAATATTTTGCAAAATTAGTACCATATGTAAACAACTTAATAAAATTAACAATACCAACAGTATTATAGTGATTTTAAAATAAATCAGTAATAAACTTGAATAAATATTAAATACATGTGATATTCATACGTTTCCTTAAGAATGCTTCCTTCTAATGATAAATGTAAATGTCTTAAAACAAAAGATATTATGTTGATGTATGATATGATATGATATGACGTGAATAAAAGCAAAAACTAGGAAATAGCGAATTTGTTGAATCAACGAACCGTGGAACATAACGATCGGACGACCGTTCCCATATTTCTCGCAAGATGTTCCATCCTTTTATTTCTCTTTTGTAAAAACCAACGCAATATACGTAATATTAATGCAACATTGTTTTACTTAATAAAATCATAGACTATTATGTCGTAATATTATATTACATAATATAATATTTTATAATTTAATTATATTAAAGTAGCAAAAGTAATTAGAAAATCTAATAATCATGTTTATAAACATCTGCAGACACGTGTTTCGATCTCTCGATCTCATCAGTACAGCTTTTTTTAAAACAAATCACGTGATGAAAGGTTAGTTAAATGAACTGATGATCTATATCAATAACTAGGGGATTCTCAAACTCATCTCCTTTTGAAAAAAATTAGGTCAAACGAATCGGGCATTACATTGAAAAATTGCGAAATGATGTTGATTATTGTAGAGTTAAAAATCGGTTGTATTTAATTTCGAATTACCTTCCTACAATAACAAGAGAGTTTGGATAACTAACAAACCGATAAATTTCAGTTAGTATTAGGGCAAAAAGTTACATCTAAGCCCCAATTGTGCGCAGATATAATCCTCTAAAATCCTATAGGTATTTAACTTAATCGCCAAGTGGAAATCGGTATCAACATTAAAGGTCAGGTGCACTAATCCCCTCGCCGTAGGAGATGATATTATACGAGCTGAAATGGTCATTATATGGGGTTTAACGAACAACCCCGCTTCTGCCTAATAATTTATTTAAGCCCAATTGTTAAAATATAATAATATATTCCCAGTTCCATTTAAATAAAGGTAAATGAATCGTCATACAGCGGTATTTTTGGTAGTAAAACCGCTGAATGGCGATGTATAAGATGGCATAATAGAATGACAAGCTAAAACTCTATTACACAATTATTTAAAACACGAATGTTCAGCTTTGAATTTATAAAATGGACAAATATTCGTGTTTCACATAAACATATAATAAAGATAAGATCAATATTGCTTCCAGTCCAAATTGCATTTAAGACTTCTTTAGTTCTTTCTTCTACTTTTCTTATTGATTTTCGACCAATGATTTTACCTTAATCATACACTTTCCAATATTGAATTGTCGAAGCTGTTACTTGGTGAAATTCCATAATATATAAAATGGTGATGAGGCCATCATAGTACTTTCCCTATACTTTTCTCGAAAACTATGAGGTTTGCAATTTTAATAATCCTGTAAATATTGTATTTATCTATTTTTAAAAATTGTTATCTATGTTATAAAATTGAAGGTTGGAATAGTGGCCACCCACCCGCCCAACATAAACATTTGAACTTTAACTAAAAGCTATGATTTAATTTATTTTCGGACCACACCAACAGTAATGCAGTTGTAGTTTTCAGGAATCTAAAACAGTGTCAGTGGTTGAAGTAAAATTATATATATATAGGGTGGGTGGGTGGCCTCTATCCTACCTTTCAATTCATGCATCATAGTAAAAGTTTTTTTTTTATTTGTAGTTACGTTCAACTTTACAGACGTATTTTCAACAATCTAATTACGACGATTTCTTAATTTCTAATTACCTTAGAGTAATTAATTTCGGAAATAACCTAAATAAACTCTGGTTTATGGTGTAGTGATTGGAGGGTATGATAGAGGCCACCCACCCACCCTAAATATACATTGGAACACCAACTCTGATTTAATTTTTGGGCCAAACCAACATTGATACTGTTGTAGTTTTCAAGAATTTAAAACAGTGTCAATGGTTGATGTAAAATTATATATGTAGGGTGGGTGGGTGGCCACTATCCCACCCTCTAATCCATGCAACATCATAAAGATTTTTTTTGAATTTATCATTACTTTCAAAGCTTTGCAGACGTTCAAATCTTCAACATTCAAATTTCAACGATTAATGTTTCTTAATTTCTAATTACGTTAGAGTAATAATTTCAGAAATAACTTAAACAAATTCTCGTTTATGGTGTCGTGAATAGAGGGTGGGATAGTGGCCACCCACCCACCCTACATATATAATGAAATTTTAATCACTGACACTGTTTTAGTTTTCAGAATTACAAGACAAAATATTGTTGATGATGTTGACTAACTTAAGCAGTGTTTAGATTATTTATAAAATTATATATAAGGTGGGTGGTAACTATTCCACCCTGCAATTACATTGTCTAAATTACTGTTTTAATTTATTAATAACATCAATTAAATGAATGTTTTATAATTTTTTGAAAGTTGAAACACTGTCAGTAATTGCTCTCTAATTGTATATGCAGGGTGAGTGGGTGGCCACTATCCCACCGTCCAATTTTCTTTAAGTTCACTCGAATCTAATCTTATAATCGTGTGAATATTGTTTCTATTTATTTTGAAAAATTTTAAACTATGTTATAAGGTTAGAGGGTGTGATGATGGCCACCCACCCACATACATATACATTTAAACTTCAACTAAAAACTCTGATTTATATTTTTTTTTGTCCCACCAACAATAATACTGTTGTAGTTTTCAGAAATTTAAAACAATGTCTTTGGTTGAAGTAAAATTATATATGTAAGGTGGGTGGCCACTATCGTGCCTTCCAATTTTCTTTAAGTTCACCTTAATCAACAATTATAAATTTGACTAAAATATAAAATAATTCCAACCTTAATATTCGCGCAAATATTGTTTTTACTTATTTATAAAACTTGTTGTCTATGTTATAAAAATTGGAGGGTGTGATAGTGGCCACCCACCCACCCTACATATACATTTAAACCTCAACTAGAAACTCTGATTTAATTTTTTGGTCACACCAACATCTATAATCGTCAATTTTCAGGAAACTAAATCAGTGTCAGTGGCTAAAGTAAAACTGTATATGTAGGGTGGGTCAGTGGCCACTATCCCACTCTCCGACTAATAGTAATACAGTTGTAGTTTTCAAGAAACTAAAACCGTGACACTGGTTGAAATTTCATTGTATATGTAGGGTGGGTGGGTGGCCTCTATCCCACCCTCCAATCCATGCAAGATTGCAAAGGTTCTATTTAAATTTATCATTACGTTCAAAGCTATGGAGACGTGTAAATTTACAACATTCAAATTTCGACGATTATTGTTTATTAATTTCTAATTACGTTGAAGTAATTAATTTCGCAAATAACTTAAAAAAAACTCTGATTTATGGTGTGGGATAGTGGCCACCCACCCACCCTACATATACAATGAAACTACAATTACTGACAGTGTTTTAGTTTCCAGAAAAAAAAATATGTTAATGGTGTTAATAAACTTAAGCTGTGTTTAAAATTATTTGTAAAGTTATATGTAGGATGGGTGGCGACTATGCGACCCTGCAATTATATTATCTAAATTACTATTTTAATTTATTAATGACTAAAGAATAAACGGTGAAAATTTGTAGAAATATTAAGCAAAAGTGCTGGAAAATACTTGGAAATCTTTAATAATTTGGAAGAGAAGAGATATCCGAAAATTCACTAGAAATCTAAATGAAAATTTGAAATGAAATTGCTTAAAAAATCGCAATAAATTCAAACAGAATTTTTGGAAAAATCACGAAATCTCTAGAAAGTTTTTACAATTTGGAAGAGAAGAGAAATTTCTGGAGAACAAAAAATTAAAAATTTCTGTTTGAAGAAACTTCTAGGAAATAGGGATTAAATTTGCGAGAAATATTGAAAAAGAGATAAAAAATGGCTTTAAAATGCTAAATAAATTCTTAGAGACAGTTTCGAAATTTGGAAGAGAAATTATAAAAATCCAGAATAAACATTGTTAGAAAAAATTGTTCTAAAACATTTTATGAATCCAGGAATAATTGTTGAAGAATTCTAGAGACCCAGAAAAAAACTTATAAGAGTAGTTGCTAGAAAATTCTTAGCAACAATGATATATCTCTAGGAATTTGTAGAAATATTGAAAATAATTGCTGGAAAATTCTAGATATCTTGGGGAAAATTCTAACAATGTGGAAGAGGACAGAAATTAAAAGAAAATTTTTGATAAATTTAAATTCCTAACAATTTCATTTTTAGAAAAAACAAGAAAATTTTATAAATTTTTAGAAATATTGAAAAAATGCTAGGAATTTCTAGAAATCTTTAATCAAAAATTCTAAAAGTTTGGAATAAAAATTGCTTTAAAATGCTAAACAAAATTAGAGACAACAAATGCTACACACCCAGAAAAAAAATAGCGACCTTAAAATAATAATAAAATTTTTAATTTTAAATTCTGAAGAATTCTATACGTAAGGAAAAAAAATTAATAGAAATTCTAAAAATCTACAAAAAAACAATGCTGAGAAATTCTTAACCAAATAAAGAGAAATTTCTGGAAATGTCTTCGCAATTTACTTAACATTTGTAAAAATTTTGAAACACATTGCCGAAAAATGTTTAAAATCTAGAAGAATTTTTGATAGAAAACAGAAATTCGAAAGAAGAATTGCTACAAATTGTTAAAAGAAATTTTAGAAATAGCTGAAAAAATTGTCAAAAGCAGAAAAGAAATTGTTGAAAAATTTCAAACCAGCGATATAAATATTCAAAACTTGTTAGATTAATATTTTTTTAAATTCTAGAAACCTTTAAAAAAAACTTCTAAAAAAATTGCTTGAAATATGGAAGAAAGTTCTTGGAAATATATTTGTTTGATTTGATTGTTTTTTAAGCAGCAAAATTATCAACGATTAGTATTTAAAGTTATCATGTATATGCAGGGTGGGTGGGTGGCCTCTATCTCACCCTCCAATCAGTAAATCATAAGCGAGGGTTTTAATTAAAAGTTGTAAAATGTAAAGATACATAAGAAATGGTAGTGCTTTCCTTACATTTTTCTCGAAAACTATGAGATTTATATTTTTAATTTTTAAATTTTTTGCAAGTTAAGGACTTCAATAACATATTTTAATAAAACTTGTTCAGTTTTCTCATTCCCTTTTTAATTTTATTTTAGAAGTTATGTAATATTTTTCAAATTTAAAAACATATCGAGAAAAACAAGTAAACATTTCGAGTAAACATCAACTTTTGGTTTATGAATGTTCATTAAAAGCTTTTCAGTTCCAGGTTTTACCAAAAAAAAAACCTTATGTTTAAAGTTTCACCTCAAAACGATCATTCGTTTTTGAGATACAGCACCCACAGACATTCTCATTCACGAAAACAATACTTCCCCTATATATACTATATAGGGAAAGTAATAATGTAAATAGAGTTGCAGATGCTTCAAAACAAGTTGTAAGACAATGGTGTAGATTTTTTCCATCTATTTTTAAGAAAATCATTTTAAATTTATGTGAACCTTCAATACCAGATTATAAGTATAATTTAATGAGCACAAAACAACATCTATACCGCTTCATGTGAAGCCATTTCCCTAATGCGCCTTTAATATTTCACGACATTATTAAATCGCTCTCGTTCACTTTGTAAACGACCTCCCTTATAAGCTTCGCCCTCCCCCCTAAGTTGTTTACGCGTAATGTCGCGCCATAAATCCTCGCGAGTGTGCATTTTTGTTCCATTTTCTATTTGCACGTTTCGTATAAGATAATTCTTGGCGAAGGAAGGCGGTCCAGATAGAAAAAAAAGACAACAAATTAGGTTAAGGGTGACCCGTGTTCTGGTATTATTGCTGCCCCAAACACTACATCAAGTTGATATACTTGTGTGCGTCCAATTTATTTTATGATAGTAAATCTTCAGCGTGGAGATTTTTATTGGTTACATGCGGGGGATCTGCTTTACTGGGCATATCAAGGCAGATTTTGTAAATAGGAAGAGGAATTCGTTTCCGTATCAGGAATGATATTTATGAGTTTACATCCCTACTTTACTTATACGATTTATCCATATTTCATAATTTATTCATTAGAATGAATACAAAAAAGATAGATGCACGATTGATGAGGGAAATTCATAACCACATAAATGTGGACATTAATATAAAAGTAGCTATTTAAAAATTTAAAGAATCAATATATTATTTAAATAGGTAGTTGTGAAACTTACACTTCATACATTTTCATAATTCATAAATAAAACATACTCTTTTGGTATCAAAAAAATTATTTTCTTCCCTTTAGGGGGATTTTTTTAAAAGTATAATATTTACATAATGATGTTACTTACTTGTAAGTACAATTTTAAAGTACATACTATATACAATTATATTCAAATGTGAGCCACCAGTATAAATTTTAATGCTCTTCACTATAATAACAAATATTAAACATGATTTATATTACAAAGAGATTATGTAAAATTGCCCTTCCGAAGTGGCTCTATTGTATAGTTTGTAAGTTAGTTTCTGTTTGAAATAGAGCCTGGCGCTGCCGCCAAAAGTGAGGAAACTTTATTACCGCCGCACGCCCAAGAAACGTAATTCAATCCATTCACTGTACTCTCTCATTTCATCACGTAATTAACGCTCGCATTTCCCCAACTCAATCATTTATTTCTATAAATAATATAATATCATGTTGCAAGAAATTAAAATGCAGTATAATTGTATCACTTTCAGGACACACAATGTCATTTCAAACTTGAAATAGCATGACTGCATTTAATCAGATAACGCGACCAATGAGGCGAAATTAGTTTAAAATTTACAGCACCCTTAACCTTATTCGTGCCTACCATAAATAAGCCATTTTCGTGCGACATATTTATATAGCAGACAATATCGACCGCGGGCACGCATTCAAGTCGGACATTAAAGTTCGGAATCGATGGCTAAAATAGGTTCGCAAGATGAGGCCCTTCTGGCCCTTCGCATCCATCATGCTGTTGACGCGGGTACATTTCGGACGTGCATCGATTTCCGGTCCACGAATGAGCGATTGATTGATTGATTGATTATGCGGTGCACTGTCGTAGTCTGAAGGATTCATTTAGCAAGTTTGGTGTGATAAATTTTGTACCAGGAATAAATCATCTTAGGCGGGAAACTTTTAATTGATATTAACATAAATTAATCACCTAAATATATCTTATGCTTGATTCTTACATATATGCATCTTTATTGACAAATATGTACATTTAAATATTAAATAATAAATAATGGATGAGGTGTTAGTATGTCAAAAGCTTGATTCTTAATAATTACTCAACATTATTAAAACGTTATATATAAATAAATGCACCACAAAGTCTGTTACCTTCAAATAAAATAAATTTTAATAATACTTATGACAACATAAAAAAAATCAAGAACTAAGTTGATGTTGGAAATCCACAGTCGTCTGAAGTAATCGACACGCGCTGCTCTTAAGTACATATGGTTGCATACGATGCAATTGAGTAGTATTTCCATAAATAAGTTTAAAAACTCAAAATTTTAAACTGTAAATATACAACGTTAAATTTTAAACCAACGTTTAAACAAAGTGGAAAACTCCATTCAAATGAAAGTGTCACAACGTGAGTCACGTAAGATTAATATCCTCTTATCTCTTGCATCGGATTAATTAAGGCAGGAAAGAGATTGTACATCAACAGTTACTTGCATGTTACAGATACCGGCATTACTGACTCACCTACGACGATCGATTGTGAATATTCATTTCTTATAAAACCAGGATAAAAATAACCATTCACGGAAACTTTTAAATAACCTGAATGCATTTCATAATTTGAAAAAAAATAAGTCTTATTTTTAAAACTAGATAACCGATCCCTTATTGTAATAAGCATCGTTTTTCTCTAGTTTGTCCTGTTTCTGATCTCTTTGTCTCTTCCTGTCTGTATTAACTCTTCTCTTTATACCTTTCTATCTTTGGCTTACATTTATAATTTTCAATAAACTTTCATTACTTTGACTTACAAGAGTAAAAATTATTTGAAAATTATAAAGGTGATTTTACTTTAACATTATTAAGTTAAAAAAGGAATTATAATAATAATCTATTTTAATTTCGTCAAATCTTTTTAGCTATGTATTATTATATTTCTCCATCTCTTTTTCGTTGTTTTCTTGGCCTCATCTTCCTCTTTCTCTTTCCTCTTTTTCCCCTCTCTACAATAATTCTTTTATTTTCATCCTTACCGGGTAGTAGTAGTAGTAGTGTTAGGCTATCGACCACGTGGTCCTTCCGCCATGTGTCATTTGTGTATTTGTGTGTGTGTAAATGAGCTTGTTACTTTAAAGGATCGCCCCCGTCACTCTAAAGCACCATTAATTGTATCCCAATGGTGAATGGTACCGGTCACCCATCCGACTACTGACCCGAACCACCTTACCGGGTAATTTCACCATTTCACCGTTTACTTCTGTATTTTACGTCCATTATCTTCCCTTCTTTATTCCTTTCTCTATCTAATGCCTATTTCTCTACTTTTATCATTTCCTTTCCATTCTATTCTTTCCTATTTATTTTTCTAATTTTGTTCATCTACTTTTGGTTTTATCCTTTCTTCATCCACTCTCCTCTTCTCTCTTAATTCCGTGCTACCACTGGATCTCAGTCTCTGTATTATTTTCTTTTCCTTTCTTAAGAATTTTAAGAATATTTTGGATAAACCAAAATATCAAAAAAATCTATAGACATAGCAGAAAGTTATTTGGTCGATAATCCATGTAAAGTAACGGTTACTTTCTCTTTTTTCTTTTCAATTTTTATTTCATCGATTTATTATTCTTCCTTATCTATATTTTAACTAACTATTATCGTACCTCTTTATGTCTCTATCTCTTTCTTTTTTGCCCTATCTCTCTTTTTCTATTTCTCCCCTTTCCTCTTTCTACATATATTTCTTAAACTTTATCCATACCTGGTAATCTCATGGTATACCCCAATTTTAATCATGACCTCTTTGTGATGTCGCCTTCTTCATTTATCTTCCCCTCTCTAATTTTTCTCACGTACTTTTCTTTTATATTTTTTCTTAGCCCTTCTTTATATGTATCTAGTTATTACTCTTAATTCTTCTCTTGATATCTTCCTATCTTTGGCTCTCATTTTCTTTAATTTTCTTTTATTCTCCTTAAAATCTTAAGAGTACGAATATTGTGAAAAAAATATAGAAACCGCAGAAATCAGATCGCTAGCCTGAATAGGATAACCTTTTCTGTCTTTTTTGTTCTTCTCTATATATTTCATTTTTTTCTTTCTCTTAAATACGTATTTTTATTGATTAATATTTCTCTATCTCTTTCTAATTGTTCTCTCGGTCTCCTTATCTTCTTTCACTTTCCTCTCCCCTTTCTCTGGATTTCTTCCTTTATATCCATCCCTACTTCGTAATATAATTTATAATAGAGATAAGAAGAAAACGTGCTCAGAACAATGATACGAAGAGCAGAAAGAGAACAATATCAATTAATAATAATTTAATTTTTTCTGCTCTTTTTATTTTCCTTTTCTTTTCATGTCTTTGCTCCAAGAACGTTATCTTCTCATCTCTATTTTTTTCTCTTATTTCAATTTCTGGTCTACTTTCTGTTCTCTTTTTTCCCTTTCCTCACTTAATTTTGGTATAATTAGAAAGATAATTAAATAAAAATAGAGATTCTTCCTATACGCCGCTCATTCTCTTTTACTCTCTATCTTTTATTTTCACCCTTTTATATTTCATTTTGGAAAATCTTAGAAAAAGGCAGAAAGATAGACCGAATAGATTAATAATGAATATTTTGTAGTATGTTGGATAAATAAATACCTAATACCTAATGTAAATATTTAGAGTAACTGTTTGAAAAATGTTGTCTATCTCTTATCATTCACTGATGAAATTACTTTTAAAAGCTTCTTAATAATAGATTGTAACTCTCTTTACCTATCTCTCTCCTTCATCTGGGTTTCCTATTTTTTTGAACTACTTTTTGTTCTGCCTTTCTGCCTATTGTCAAATCTCGTCGTTTTTCTCTTTCTCTATTATTCTTTCGCCCTTCCTCAAATATTTTCATTTTGTACATTTCTTCTGTTCACAATTCTTTCTCCATCTTAATACTTACCTGTTAATCACTATTTTGTTATTGTTCATTTCTATTTGAATTTTCTTTTTTTCTCTATTTCTAATGTTCTGATCGACATTAGAAGTCTCCGATCTCTCTTTCTTTGAGCCACCTCTCTTAGTAATCTCCCTCTCCCATCTCTGTGACCTCTTTTCTTCTAATCTCTCTCTGTGAACTTTTTCTCCCTTCTCTCTCTCTCTCCTCTCTCTGCAATATCTCTCTTCTCCCTCTGTGATCTCTCTACCTCACTCTTTCTGTCATCTATGTGTGATCTCTTTCTGTCATCTATGCGTGATCTCTCTCTCTCCTCTCAGTGATCTCTCTGTTTCTGTTATTTTTTTCTTTCCTCCTCTCCCTTGTTGATCA